>BEXV01002781.1:0-26174 GCA_003118195.1 Hemicentrotus pulcherrimus | reverse complement strand
TTTTTTTTTTTTTTTTTTTTTGGGGGGGGGGTCTTTTAATAGACTAGAAAAATGGAATGAAAAATGGAATGAAACGAAATGATCGCTGTCCTGACAAAATACACTTTATATATAATCCTTTTGAACTTCTCATAAGAAAAGAAAATATCATTTTAAAACGAGATGGAACTTCGACTGCGCGCAGTCGAAAATGATGCCTCCGTCATAGAGCAACTTTACAAACCAAAACAGAAGAAATTTTTGAAATTCAAGTTCAATTGTAATACATTAACAGGTTCTCAGAATATCGTGATTACAAGCAATTTCTCATATACATATATGACCCTTTGATCTTTGACCTCATGATCCTTAACTCTACTCAGGTCAATGGCTCTGCAAGATGTCCTGAGTTGAATAGTAATCCATCTGTCAGTTCTAATGAGAATGCGTTCACAAGCTATTTTTGCATACATAATGAGCTCTTGACCTTTGACCTCATGACCCAAGAATCTACTCAGTTCATTGGCTCGGCAAGATATATACATGTACATAATCTAAGTTTGGCAGGAATCCATCAATCTGTTCTAATGATAATCGATCACAAGCTATTTTTGCATACATAATGAGCCGCATGACCTTTGACCTTGACCTCGGGACCCCAAAATATAATCAGTTCATCGGCTCGGCAAGATATATACATGATCTAAGTTTGGCAGGAATCTATCAATAATTTCTTGAGATAACGCGATCACGAGCTGTTTTTGCATACATAATGAGCCCTGTGACCCCAATATCTAATCAGTTCATCGGCTCTGCAAGATACATACATGTACATGACCAAAGTTTGGCAGGAATCCATCAAGTGGTTCTTCAGATAATGCGATCACGAGAACGGGACGTATGGACGTACGGACGGACGGACGGACAACCCAAAAACATAATGCCTATGGCTATTTCGTAACAGAGGCATAAAAAGGCAAAAACAAGTAAATGTTGATGATGTTGATGTGATTTAGCACAAGTTTATAAACTGGTAATGTTTGGTTCTTTACAAATTGATTTTTTTTGTTAAGACACAAGGATCAGACAACCTACATGTACCTCAAAATATGATGCCTTTGTATAAGCAGATTGGACATGTAAAATCTGGGGATCATGAATACACAAAAATAAAATGTTGACTACTTTCGCCCCCCATCCCCCCCTCCCCCCCCCAAAAAAAAAACACATACAACAACAACACAAAATACAAAATAAATAAATAATAAATAAATAAAAATACAGTAATTAATTAGTCAATAAAATAAAAATGAAATAAAATATAACAAAAATAAATAAATTAATGTTTAAATATACTTCTTTTGAACCTTCGATACAATGTACTTACTGCATTGCCAACCAGGAAGGCTTCCATGCCTCGTATGAGCTGCCTCTCCACCTTGACTACACTGCTAGTACCAACGAAGGTGCGGTACACAGTCGTGGCATTCATGTGCTGGTCACGGGGCTATGTGGTGACAAGGATACAGAGAGGTAGAGGTAGAGAGAGAGAGGGAGATTGGGAGAGAGGGAGAGAAAGAGAGAGACACAGAGAGAGACAGAAGGTGACAGGGGCGGGCGGCCGTGAGAGATGGGGTAAATTAAAGGTTAAAGGCAATGAAAAATGCTCCAAATAACTTGTTTGACATCACAGCAAATTAACTATAACATACATGTAGTCCCAATTGTCATCTAAGTTTGCAAATAGAACACTATCCATATGCTCCAATTATACGTACATGTACAGTTTGTATACACATTTATAAATCAAACATTTCAGAATTACCACTTTTAATTAACAACTTCCTCTAACAATACATGTACTTTTTATGTTTGGAAACAAAAATATGCCTGATGAATTACCTTTTTACTGCTTTTCAGACTCTCCACAGCTTGCCAGAAACTGAAATCAAAAGTTACAAACAAATTTCAAAAAGTTAAAAGACATACCAACCTTCCGATATATGTACATATTCAATATCAAAGGTAACATCTTCAATGCGACGTCTAAAATTCCATATTTGTTGACAATGGCCACTGTACACATACAGGTATTCATGTATTTACTTTAATTCCTGTTCCCCAGATGCGAGTTATACAGTGAAACCTGTTTATGAAGAGTGCGTCAGTCTTTATAGGCAGGTGGATTTTAAAAGATTCTATTGGAAAACGTCTTTCTTTGCAAGTTTCACTGTACTTGGACTGCAGTGTACCTACACATTAAAACAAATTAGCAAAGCAGATATTATCCATTGATGTACTTTTCACAGGAATTGTTGTAAATTCTGTTGAATTCTATCATAGTTAGAACTCATCATCATCATCTTCATCATCATCAGACGTTTACCAATAAAAACTTTTAAAAGCCCCTTGATCGAGCAGTTTTTATAACTGAAAGGGCTACCCTGTCAAAATGAATATAATAACAAAATACATCATCATCATCATCATCATCATCATCATCATCATCATCATCATCATCATCATCCACATCATCATCATCATCATCATCATCATCATCATCATCATCATCATCCACATCATCATCATCATCATCATCAGCAGCAGCAGCAGCAGCAGCAGCAGCAGCAGGTATTTTGCCCCATATTCTGGGGCTTGGGAAGGATGCTTCATTTCCTTAATGGCCTTACTCCAAGCCATCTGGTCTTAAGCACCCATCTGGGTGAGGAAAGATACTCTAATATGGTCATAACTGGCTGAGGAATTAACAAATGTTTCTACAATTACAAACTCACTTCAAGAGGTCTTCTTTTCCTTCTTGCTTGAGGAAAGCCAGAAAGCAGTCCCTCTTCTTTCCCTCCCCGAGGATCTCATCCAGAGACATGAGCCGCTGGGTTTGGTAGGCTTCTTCCTGGCCCCCTGACCCCGATCCTTTGCAGTAGGACTGGTAGTGAGGGCCTCCAAGAAGTTTCAAGCGCTTCTCGCACAGGGCCTTGGCAACATTGTTCTGGGGAGGGTAACAAAATGTATGACAGGTTTACAATTCTTGCATCATCTCTATCTTTCAAATATATGAAATGTTTGTTAGCCATCTTCCTGGCCTCCTGACCCTTATTCTTTGTATTAAGACTGGACGTCAGGTCCTCCAAAAAAAAGTTTCAAAAATATACAATTTTTTGTTGTTTTCATGTTAAGAGTATGTACCGTAATTAACGGTGTATTAACAGCACCTTTTTGCCGCCGAAAAAAATTCAAAGTCGGGGTGCGGTTTATACACGGTACACAAAAACAAAAAAACAAAAACAAAAAAATAGTTTTGATTTATGCCCTCCACATGGCACTGTGCCTGGCAATGTCCTTCAGCCCAGTTTTAGGGCGAAAAAGAGGGGTGCGGTTAATACACGAGGGCTGTTTCTACACCGTTAATTACGGTATATATATATATATATATGTATGTAACATAAATAAAGGCCACCTGTTATACACCCCTCTAAAGACACCTGGGCCCTATCTTATCAAGAGTTGTGAAGGATTTGAATAAATGACAACTTAAAATGAAAGGTAACTCATGTCTCTTAAGTACACAGTTGCGATTCATTTCAAGTTACGATTTATTTTAATCAATCGCAACTCTTTATAATACAGGGCCCAGATTAAATAATGGGTGTAAAAGGGGTTTGTGTTACCTGGTTGATGTATCGCTTGAGATTCCTGCCCTGCAGCAGGTCTCCTTTCTTGTTCCCTTTTGTTCGTCCTTTCTCCCCTTCCAGTTCGCCTCTTGTCTTCTTGAGGTCCTCTATGACCGTAGCGTGCATGATCTCGGTTATAATATGGTATCTGTGAAGGTCATGGAAAGGATGAAAATGTTCACGGAGCCCGACAATTCATTTGCATGTTAAAAAAAGTCACATTAACTTGACAAGGAGGCGGCGCACGTTCCATAAAATGATTAGATCTGTATTCTCTTAAAATGCATGAATTCAGTCAATGGAATACAGTTTGGTATATTCAAATATAGGTTGTACTTTAAAAATCAAACTTATTTTCCACATTAGAGTCAATAGAGACAGTACAATAAAAGGGGGATGGTGGTCAGCTATCATATGCAGTAGGTCATAATTCACTGACACCAGACTTGGTGGAAATAACATTAGTGAGTGTGCAAGTCTGCACACTGCAATCCCGTGGCTCCATCAAGAAATACCCCCAGTCTCTTTGAGAGTTTTCGGTAAATTGCAAGATGATGAATTTTCCTGGAACGATTGTTGAAAAATGCAGATAATTTACATAAGCCCTGTTGGTCATAAAACTGGAGGCTAATCCGGATGATTGACGACACCTGTTAAAGGGTAAACAACCGAATGGTGTCAAATTCTACAAAGATTTTGCCATACAACACATATCAACCGTTTGGAGGCAGAAGCTTGAACACAGCTCTCACCGGTTCTGCAAGAGTTTATCCACATCACTCATCAAGTCATTAAGTTCAATGACCTCTTTGTTGGTAACATACTATCTTAATTCGCGTACTGAATTGAACACAGCCCTCAAAGCTATAACACTGCTCTCGCCTGATTTGCAGGAGTTCATCTACATCACTCGTCCAGTTTACAAGTTTAATGAAATCTTTGTTGGTAACCTACTAGTTTAAAGATAAAGTTGAGTTCTGGTCATGCGATTGCATTTTGAAAGAAACGTGGAATCGATCAGCATCTAGCATATACTATTGGTGTGTATTGCAAGGTTCTGGAATCATCAAAATGGTCAGAAATTTGGCCCAGTCTTGGTAAAGTTACAAGCACTGTCCACAGAAAGATAAATATGGGACTTCACGAACATGTGGCATAAAAATATGTCCAGATTTTTATGATGTTACATGCCATATTTAGAATATTAAAGCATTCAAAGAGCCATGCTTTTCAGGGAACATTTTTAATCTGATGTTCTTCCACACTTGCATAAGAACGATGAAAACGCTCACAAATTATTTTTCACATCTTCCCATACAGTGTAACTCAACCTTCTCTTTAATCCACGTACTGAATTGAATACAGCCCTATAAGCTAGAACGCTGCTCTCACCTGATCTGCAGGAGTTCATCCACATCACTCGTCGAGTTGATGAGTTTGATGAACTCTTCGTAGGTAGCGGCGTAGGCGTAGTTTCGCTTGCTCTTCTCCACCAGCTTCTTGGTCCTCTCCAGGTGCATGAGGAACGTGGTGTTGATGAAGTGAGGACTGCACAGCATGTCCACTGCAGGCTTCAACACTAGGTAGAAAAACATCAAGCCGAAAAAAAGAGTGAAGGTAATCATCTATGTTTGTAGTGAATTGAAGTTTAGGGGAACTGTAGAAGCACCAACCCTTATTATTTGACTCGACAGAGAGTAAGAAATATCATTTTTGTATTCTTTAATGATTACCTTTATGTCATTCGAATATACCAAAGTATAAGTTAGTGCAAAATTACACCAAAATCTGAGCGAAGGACACAAGACTCATATGTAAATACGACACTGCCGAAACGTATATGTGTCCAATCTCTGCAAACTCATTCAAAATTACATGCATATTTTTTGGATTTTTAGCTTACAGATAACATCTCAAGGCTGTAAAAAGAAGTTCAAATTAAATTATCTCTCAAAATTTGGGGCACATTTCTGCATGATGCACGTGTATATTACATTTCTAGACCGATTGCTGATATTTGTTGCTTGCACAGTCAAGAGCACTGTGCAGACATGGGCCTTAAGGGAATGGGCAGCTAATCTTTCCTGTGCAGGAGGTCATAATTCGCTGAATCCAGACTTGGTGGAAATCTGGGAGACTTCAGGTGATGAAAATGTCAGATAAGGACTTTACCATATGGGCAAAAGACAGAGTATTAAATAAAGCTTGTAGGTCGTAAAACTGTAGGCTAATCCCGGAGATTGACAGCACCTGTTATTGGGTAACGGTGTCAAATTCCCAATGAGAGCCCACTTCCTGTGTCTTTAAACCCTACCTTGGCAGGTGAAGATCTCTCTGAGGAGCTGCCTGGCCGTCTCACACCCTGCCAGCCTCTCAGGAAGAAGGAGGACCAGGAGCACCTCCACCGCCTCCCGGAAGAACTGCGTCTCTGCCTCCTCGCTGGCTAGGGATGGGTGCAGGTAGAAGATCTTGGGCTCTTCTCCTTCCCTGCATATTGACATAAATTAAGAAATCTCTTTGCTAGGCATGTAACTCTCACAGAAAAGATAAACATACTTAATTATCGACTAGATAAATGTGTCGTGGTCGAGTGGATACGTCACCGGACTGTGGATCACAAGGTCCGCGGTTCGAGGTCCGCGGTTCGAGTTCCGTGGTTTCTTAATCTTAACCTACATTTACCACACTCAACTCAGGTGATGTAAATAGGTACCTGGCAGGAATCAATTCTTTGAAATGCTAGAGCGCACTAATGGCAACCATGCTAAAGCCGTGGTAACAACAGTGGAGTGCCAAGAGTGACAAGTCTGACAGAAATGAGCGCTGTACAGCTGAAAAAAATATCACATGCACAGCTCTTTCCTTCCCTAGATATTTACAGAAATTGGGAGATCTCTTTGCTAGGGATGTAACTCCCACAGGGAAGTTATACATGTAGGCTAGATATTCATAGTGTTGATTTAGAAAAGTCTGTGCAAACATACATTGTACAGCTGAAAAGAATGTGGTAGACACAAAGAGTAATTTGTTATAATTTTGGAACACTTAAATGTTGATAATGGACAGAACAAATAGTTCCAAACATACGATTGGGCTCTTACATGTAATTCAATAGAAACACACAACCATGCAAACAGATTTGTCTTCTTATTCTCTCTGCCCTGCCCCCCCCCTTTTTTCCCCAATCTCTCTCTCTCTCTCTCCCTCCCTCTCTCTCTTTCTGCCTCTCTCTCTCCTCCTTCTCCCAACCTCTCTTTCTTGTTTCTCTCTTGCTCTACATACAGTACATGTGTTTTGTTTAATGTTTCATATCCTGAAATATATCTCCTTAAATCTATTGGTAGTTCTTTTGCTTTATCTGTATTTTATATTTCCATCAGCTCAACAAACTTTTAACCTACCTTACACTGGTTTCCCTCAGTTTCTGGAAGTGATCACAAAGCTTGTACACAACATCACTGGACAGGAAGCGTACCTATAAAAGAAGAAGAGAACAGGACACATAAGATCTGCTCTCGTTGAGGCTATATATGCATCCATCGTACTCCACCTGATGGCTTTGTATCATAGATGCACACATCCTAAACTCATGAACAGTTGGATTGTATAATGAATTCATGTTTATGCATCATTACTTTACCTATACATTTTTTACCAGCAGGCATATATGCTTCTAGTTAATGTCAATTGTATTCCACATACTAAGAATCTTGCTCTACGATTGGTCATAAGTAAATCACGTGATCAAAGATAGTTTGCCCATCATTGATGGGAGAAGCAAAAAGTTTGTTGCCCTTTGTAGATAGTACTACTATCTACAAAGGGCAACACACTTTTACTGAAGATAGAGGTACTACATGTATCTACAAAGGGCAACGCACTTTCACAGAGGATTATCCAAAAGCACACCAAAACAGGCATAATTATTAAAGCGTGCAGTACCAATGAGCGCAATTAAAGCAACTGGCACATGCGTGCACCGTACCCTCAAGGATTGGTCGGGTTAAACTTTTAACTTTTTTTTTGGTGAATTTGGGCCTGGTGTCTTTCATGTAGATGCATACACGTTCTTTTCTTTTTGTACATGTAGTTAAATTGTTTTAGACGTGGAATATAAAGCAAATAATCACCTTTTGGTTTCAGGCGATGGCAAACTATCACTTCCTCGTCGATCAGAATGTATACGCTATCTTTCCTCAGCTTCGCTTCGGAAAGACATCCAGATCGCCTCGGAAGTAATAGTTTATCCAATCACCTTCACCAACGGTAATTATTTGCTTACTATCTCAAAACAAGGGTGAATTGTCATTAGGTCCACAACCAGTTGGTCTAATACCCAATTAGTCTATTCCTATATGGTCTACACGCAGCCCGTCTACTATCCCAAATACTATTCCAATGCGGATTCTTCATCCTAATGTTAATGAGAGGCAAATCAGTTTTTAACTTAAAATGCCTACGCCCTACGGTACTTCCAAGGTATATTTTCAAGATATATAATAATCGTTTCGTGATTTCCATTTGGTCTAATCTGCAATCTCCAAGTCTCCTAACCATTTGGTCTAATATCCAGTTCGTTGAATTCCCAGTTTGTCGAACGCCCATTTTGTCTCCTAACCACAAGGTCTAATAATCATTTAATGATTATTATTATTTATCATTAAATGATTATTAGACCATGTGGACAGTAGACGGGCTGGGTGTAGACCATATACTAATAGATTAATTGGGTATTAGACGAACCAGTTGTAGACCAAATGGCAATCAACCAAAACATGTACAGAATAACGGCTAACACTGTTCAATGTCTGGAAACACATGAACAACAGTACAATTTAGATTATTATGCATACCTGACCTTATGTTAAGCATGCCAAAAATTTATTTGAAATGAAAGATGGCCAGTTTTTTTATTCTTTTTCCGGTCCCATGTTTCATATACATAACAAAGATCTGGGAGAAGGGATAAACTGGCACATTCCCTCTTTTTGATCGCTTTGCTTTAATCAAAGCAGTCCTTCAAAGCTTGACTGCACTACTTATAGGTACTAACCCCTTCTATATAGCAAACAATGCCTAATCAGTGCCTGTTGGTCCCCCATGATCCTCTTTTTCTTATGTTAATTGAGAGCTGATTTGATGAGATAAGCACCTGTCAGTGACCTTGCAGGGAGGTCTAATCCCCCTGGCCAAACTAGTGCAGACCGGCATTAATAAAAAACCTTGGTCCACATAGAATGCAGGCAGTTACACAAAAGAGCAAGGATGTCAAAGCAATGAGCTACTCACCATGTCAATTCTTTTGAGTCTCATTGACATATTATGAACCACCTCCCACATATCATTTCTTGTATGAGAGAAATTGGAGAAGAAAAAAACAAAAACATTAACTTTCAATTAATGCACATTCAGGAAAAACAGGCTGTTAATACTACAGGAAGCAGCAGAGTGTCAAATGGTTTCATCGATCACATGTTTTTTTACTTATATTTTTTACGTATGTAAAAAATTATAACATTGTGATCAAATGAGATTGAAAACAATTACCGGTACAAATGACTGATTCGTAACAAAATATCAGTTTATAATACAGACAGAAATCCATTATAAAGTCCCTTTACAAGTATTAACACATCTATGGGGACAGCACCGAGAATCTTTTCACTGCAGCTCTGCATTTTTCTTCTTCAAACTCCCAAATAGATGACTACTGACATAAACCACATATTTTCTCAGAGGAATTTTGACCGGATAAACCAGTTACATGACATAAATCTTTTTCACATTTTGTACATTTCTGTTTCAAATAAACACTCACTTTTGTACATTTTTATGAAAATAGAAACTCACTCTAAAGCATCAGTAAAAGTAGCACCATCTTGTCCGAGAGTATTGTACCAGAACATCACATAGTCCCTGACTGCCAGATGAAATACTGAGCCAAAAATAGAAATAACAAATTAATAAAAACTTAGCAGAGACAACACTAACTAACAAACAAACAAACATTTAATACTGCATGACTTATTCAATTGTAACACTGGACTCAAGAAGCATCGTACAGGATAGCAAGGGATGAGCAACTTTCGTTTTTTAATTTCAAAGAAAAAAAAAATGGGCAAATTGAAAACATCTTGACAAACCTAAAGCAGGAGACTGCATGTGTATGGACAGAACCACCTTTTCATTTCTTCTGGGTATTCTTATCCCACTGCGGGAACAGGCATTGATTTGAATTCGAAACAAAAATGGAAGCTTGGGAGATATTTGTTTACCCTAGTCCCACCTATGCATTTGGAATAAGATCAATATTGACAGGCATGATGGGGGATCCGGGTTCGGACACTTAACAAACATAAGTCCTTCCCTTTTGTGCTTTCAGATTGAACGAAAAATAGTCGTCAAATAGCACTACCTGTCATGAATATTTGCCCTTTATGATACTGTCACATTTGAATATTACAAGATTGATGAAGTACCGCTTGTCTGTTTACACAATCTGTCTGGACGCACAATATTTCGGCAAAAATGTTTATCTTACGTTCTCTGATAGCATTGTCAATGTTTCGCGATATGACGACCCTTCTTCCTGGTCTCCTCCTGCGACTTTTCACCTCCTGTCAAGGAAAATGGGAACAAATGTTGTGAAAGATTCCGAGCAAATAAGCATGCCATTAGGGCAGGCCTTCTCAACTAGTTTATTAGAAGTGCCAAAACAAAACAACTATTGAGGTTGAAGCGCCAACCTGTATGTTTGGTGACTGTGTTGCGAGGGGGAGTAGCGAAACGAGCCCATACCGGGTGGGGTCCAGGGGGCAAAGCCCCCGGAAGCTAGTGGATTTTTGGGCTTTTTTATATGCCCAGAGGTGGCATTTTTAACACCTTTTTGTTCCATAAACATGAATCATAATTTCATATAGTGATGTGAGATAATTAGTACAATTCCTTGCTCAAATCTACACTGAAAGTTAATTTATATGTAGTTATTTTGTTGCAATAAACGCGGAAAATGTCAAACTCAAGTGAAAATCAAAAAACAAAATGGCTTGATTTTGCTGAGTTTTTTAATTTCAAAATATAATTGTTTTATTTTTTATTTCTTTAATTTTTTATTTTTATTTATTTTTTGGAACAGCCGCGCGCCACTCCGAATGACCGCAAGCGCCACAAGTGGCGCGCGCGCCGCCAGTTGAGAAGGCCTGCATTACGGTATCCCTTTGTAGGAAAGTGGAGTATAAATGTAATTAGTGGTAAAAAATGAATCACTGTGAATTAAACCACCCAACCACAGAATGAAATTAGGTCAACGACTGTGAAACAGTACACCATGGGAAAAATTTTTGGTAAAAAATCAGGGGACAATTTTTCTATGATACTTTTCCGTACTAACATTTAACAAAAATTAGAATGGCTCACAAATGATTTGTAACTTCTTCTTTTTAAGCTTACCATAATCTTGGTAACTAGCGTCTGGAAGGTTGGAGGGGGCTGATGGGTAATGGGGGGCTTCTTGATCTTCCCAGAGAACAGGACCAGGGAGCAGCCCAGAATGAAGCCCACTAGTCCTAGTCCAAGATAGAGCCATGGTGAAGAAGAGCTCACTAGCCCGAGTCGACACGAGGCCGCGAGGAAGACTCCGAGTCCAGCAACGGTGTAGATATTGATGAACTTCCCAATGAAGATCATGATTGCACAAAAAAAGTTGTCCTTCCTGCAATACATTGAGTTAGAGTTTATTAACAACAAATATACTAACAAGTAAAATAATATAATATAATATAATAATATAATACAAAAAAGTTGTCCACCCTGCAATATATTGAGTTTGAGTTTATTAACAACAAGTATAATAACAAGTAAAATAATATACCGGTAATATAATATGATAATACAATAACAAGTAACACAAAACAGGCATTACAACTAGAATATGGGGAAGCAATATGGGATACATCAGCAAAACCTGATAGATAACCTTGAGAAAGTTCAGAGGAGAGGGATATGTTTCATCACAGAGAATCACAGCCGAGAAGACAGCGTCACGGCTATGCGATTGGATATCGGACTCCCAACTCTACAAGAGTGACGACTGCAATCATGTCTAGCCATGATGTACAAGATCCTCCACCACCAGATTACATCTCACAGAAAGGCAGAGCTACAAGAAGTCAGCATCATCTTCGTTTTACCAGACTTGGTACATCCTCTGATTCCTACAAGTACAGCTTCTTCCCTCGCACCATGAAAAGTTGGGATGAGCTTCCTACAAATATCATTGAGCTGCCCACATTGAAGCAGTTCAAGGAAGTCATCAGCTGCGAATAGTCACAGCATTATCATTTTTACTTGCACCATAAACATGTACAGTATATGATTAGGTACAAATTCACACAAGCCGTCCACAGTCGGCAGAAGATCTCCCTTGTCTAGATGCTGAACAGGCTTTGAAAAGTGTTGCAGAATAGAAGTAGAAGTAGAAAACATAAATGATTAGGTACAAATTCACACAAGCCGTCCACAGTCGGCAGAAGATCTCCCTTGTCTAGATGCTGAACAGGCTTTGAAAAGTGTTGCAGAATAGAAGTAGAAGTAGAAAACATAAATGATTAGGTACAAATTCACACAAGCCGTCCACAGTCGGCAGAAGATCTCCCTTGTCTAGATGCTGAACAGGCTTTGAAAAGTGTTGCAGAATAGAAGTAGAAGTAGAAAACATAATGTATCCATCATGATAACATAACACAAGATAAATGATATAACATGTGTGAATAGATTTAAGGAATATATACCGTATTTAAAAAGACAAAGCTACAAGTAAGGAGTGAAATTCAAGTACTGACTACTGTATCAACAGACAGACATCGGGACTATTATTTTGAAGTTGTTTGGTAGTTGCTAATGGTTGTTGTGGTATGAGAGAAAATTGAAATTACATGATGTAGATCTACAGTATGCAGTTATACATGACTGCATGTTCATGTATGTACACTGTATAAGTTCGCTATCTCAAAAAATCAGTAAGATTACGAAAATCTGATATCACCAATGGAAAGAGGAACATAAAATTACACGGAGGTGAAATTTTCTTTGGAATTGGGTACGAAATTGTGAAAATATTGACAAAAGATCAGCAAATTTTCCAATATTTTCTGTCTGTTCCGCAAAGTGTTCAACTTACCGATAAGGGTCTGAAAATCTTTAATTTGAGAGCAGATTTCCTCAAAATTGTAATTAAAGCATGCTACTAAATGATTGTAAGATATCTTGCCTTGCAAATTATGATATTACCATATTTTTGATGGCTCACACTTTTTGATAAATCAACTCTAGATCTAAACCCCCGTGCGTGAAGTTAGGTCTCGTTGCTTTTATGACTTTTTTAGATGCAGCACGTTCAAACGATCGGACATCAAATTTTTAGATCGCGATATCCTTGAAATCCTTCGACAATAAATTTTCTAGTTGAACCAATCTGTAGTAAAATACTTTGCCGTCCATTTGGTAATAATTGAAATAGGGTCTAAACAAACTTTTGTAGAATATGAGAAATCATAGTTCGAATATCACATTTTGTAATATGTTCTAAAATGTCCGCAAACTTAGTCCAGAATCTGGCCTATTTAATTTTGATCTCCACCAGTGCAGAACCAACTCTACCTCTCCCTCCTTACTTGCTCCCAGCCGATGGTGGCGTGATCATTAAATTAGGACGCCCGGCCAGGTTGGGCAAGTGAGCATAATTATGAGTTTGTTGATAACGCCATCTTCGACGGCTTGAATCAAGTGTGTAGGGAAATAATAGAGGACCGTGCAGATTCTGGACTACCCCTTCATATGCATAAAATAAAGGTGAAACCAAACCAATATAATAACATGTATCTATGATTTTCCCCCAAAATAAAAATGGGACAGGTTTTCAATTTTTCAAACATTAATTTCCATATTGCATGCAATTTCTTCATTCAAATTATATGGGATTGCTCTGTTTTTATGCTTTGTAAATATTTTCCAAATCATGCAAGCCTTTGTTTAGACTAGATGATCTTTACCATGGCATTTCCTTTTGTTTCCATCACAGCCTTTGCTATGATCATGATGATCCTTTTAGTCCTTACCTTAGCTTAGAGAAGCAAAACAATTGGTACTTGAAGAGAAAATGGCCTTGATGTTGTTGGTGCTATAACTTTTGTTTCTTCTGTCCTGTTGAAAGCTACATGTAAATATCCAAGTCCAACACGGCACAGCACAGGCGCGGCGGCGCGGCTATCGAGATCGAGAGTCTCCTAATCGGCCTAGGCCTAGCGCCTCGACCTCTACTCTACAATGCTCTAGACTAGTCAGGCTCGTTTTACTGCTCAATTCCAGACTTTTAGATCTATTATAGTTAGCATTTAATGCTTATTATTTCTAGCTGCATACCAAATTATAAAAATCAAAATGAATGAAGATCACATATCATGACCGATCACAGCAGCATTTTACACACTGCAATTAACCGGTCTCCTTTCTACTAGCTCAGCTAAGCAGTCAACACTTTCATTTGCAAATTAAATTATGCGAGCAGCATAGTTAAAGACGTGGTATGTTTACTCGGCCGAGATAATCACAGACCAAGGATAAGGACTGGCCTTCCATGCATGCAGCGTACACAATACTATCAAACAAGTCACGTCTCTGCGCTACCTTACTCTCAGCCTACTCAGGGCTAGGACTAGTCTAGGGACGGCCGTGGTCACGGAGCGTCTCGGGCGTGTGCGCTCGAGCAATGTCGGAGCTATTGTTCCTAATCAAACTCCTTGTTTACTTACTTGAGATTGTATGGAACGCCACTAGTCCATTGACAAGAATGGATACAAAGTGCCAAACGGCGTGTTGGGACAAACATAAAGCAAAATATTTATTAACAAAAATTTAAAGAACCTACACCCCGATATGTTTTTGTTAGCACATACAAGTGGATTTAATTAATATTTAATTATTATTATTCATAAATCTATAATATTGGAGGGGTTCTAGTAAATGTTGTAGACACTACTGTCATTTTTGTTTCTGGATTTCACTGAGGAAAATTATTATAAAATTCCCTCTTTTAGAATATTTTCTAAAATTTTATAAATTCCTGAAAGATTTATGAAATACTGTTTATGTCAGTTAACTGTCCAGATACCCCCACATATACATGTCCACGCACATCATTACACTACACACACATCAGCTCACCTCCATTTTTTTGTCTTCCTCAACTTCCGATTAAAACCAATCTCTCTCTCTCTCTCTCTCCCTCTCTCCCTCTCTCCTATCTCTTCGTCTTCCCTCTTCCATATTGATTCATCTAACTTCCAACAAAGATCATTTTGTCATGCCCTTGTGATCTGGAGCTTAATATATCTTTAGGTCGGCCACTTACAAGGGTAACTTCCTTTCTGGCTGCTATACCTGCGGAGCAACTTTTATATTGTAAGCCACAAATATGTTTAAATAATTGAAATTTCTCCCAGGAAGCATTACATTTATAAATTTGTATATTGTTGTACCAATGTGTAACCCAGTTGTGTTCTATTCTCTTATGAAACAATTAGTTCTACGAATGTATGTTATATTTTTGGTAAATGCTTTAGTGAAATAAACTTGAATTGATGAATTGAATTCCACCACCCATCCCCCTTCTCTCTTTCTCTCTCTCTCTCTCTCTCCTTCTTGATCGCTCTATTCTCTCATATAGTAATTATGTCTTACCCTCTTCCCCTCTCTCTTTCTCATCATGCAATACACACAAGTGTCCTTTCTTATCCCGTTCTAACCCTACAGCAAAGTGCAAAAATATAAAAATAATCGACAGACATAAAATAGTTATACTCATTTTAAAATTGTTTGATATAAAAATTTTAATGGAAGAAGATAGCATGTTTGCAGCCAGAAGGGCTTAGCTGATACATTCCGTTTCTGAACGGACGACAATAGTGTACCAATATATACATATATATATCTCTCTATATATATTTATTTAACCTACCGATATCTACAATTCAATATTAGCATTAGATTCATTATCATGTATACATGGACACAAAAGCAGTGTGGCAACAAACAAATATATGGAAACGGTGATGTGTGAACTCTGGAAACTTTTACAAAACACAAAAACCTTGTGAAAAAAACCCAGCTAATCTGAACAATTGAAGTGTTTTTTTACCAAAGCTTTCTTTGTTTCACAAGAAAGAAATCTTGGCTGGTATGAGCCATGATCCCCAGGGACAAAAAGCAATGTCCACTTTGACCAAGTTGACCAATAATACATAAATCAAATTTTAAAACGATTTCCCATATCTTTGTTTATTTTCAAATGCAGAATTGGCTCTGATAATGTAAAAATGTTCATGTCCCAATCATTTTATATGGCGAGGATGGGGTGGTGCAGGGTAATTACATAGTCATGCCACTGCAACACTTTATGATGTCTATCAAAACACAAAAGACAGCAGAAATTGTATTAACTGACAATATCTAAATCACATAATTTCACACTTGGTGTTCTATCAAGATTTTGCAGGAAAAAAACACCAACACCAAACACCAACACCAAGTTTGAAATCCCCCAGTGTCTGATAAGTGTAACTGCTTCTCGGCACCAGAACTAAAACACCCTGGTTGAAAAACCATCGACTCTGTGCCAAAGTATTGACAATGTAAGTGTGCCATTACTCTTAAATCAGTACACTCATTTGCTTTACCATACTGAAGAAAATTTTTTTGTACAAAATCAAATATAATGACGACAACATTTTAGTGTATGAATCTAATTAAAACATGGAAGGGAAGAAATAATCTAAGCAGGGCACTACGATCTCAATGATTGTCTGTTAGTCGGAATGGCTAGAAATTTGTCCCGATGTTTAAAACACAGAGATTAACAATAATTTTTTTTAAATGCATACAACAGCAAGTAGGAACATTTATAATACCATGGGTTACCATGACACTTGATCTGATCAAATCAGATTGAATCTGAGACAGCAAGACTTACAATTATCAACAGACATAACAATAATTTATTTCAGAATTGAAACTTTTAAGCAAGCATTGTGATTTCGATCATGTTAACAAAATAAAATCAACTTCTTTTTGTAGGAGTTGCGAACAGCTGTTACAAAATAGCATATTATTGACTGCAAACTTAATTTATTTCAGAATTAAACTTTTAAGCAAGCATTGTGACTCGATCATGTTAAACAAATACAATCAACTTCTTTCTATCTGATTAGCCTTAATTCAATATTAAGACAGCAAGACCTACTGTACAATTATCAACAGACATACAAATAATTTATTTCAGAATTGAAACTTTTAAGCAAGCAGTGTGATTCAATCATGTTTAAAAATATAATCAACTTCTTTTTGTAGGAGTTGCGAACAGCTGTTACAAAATAGCATATTATTGACTGCATACTTAATTTATTTCAGAATTGAAACTTTTAAGCAAGCAGTGTGATTCAATCATGTTTAAAAATATAATCAACTTCTTTTAGTAGTAGTTTCGAACAGCTGTTACAAAATATCATATCATGGACTGCAGACTGTTTGGGGGAAGAAAAAAATAGAGGATGAAACAGGGTCCAAGGACAAATGTGTAGATTACGCGATACTTTGACACAATTGAATTCACAAAATGCCTCAGAATGAAAAGAAAGACACTGAAGCAAATTTATGTAAAATGCTAAGATGCTTAAACTAGAGACCCATCGCCACAAACTTTCCAAACTAAGTTTTCTTTTCCAAGCAGTTACCCCATCAAAACCACATTCCATTCTAATCTTAACATGCAACTACAAATTCAATAGAAAAAGATAATGGCATCAATAGCTGTTCAATTTATCTGATTAGCCTTAATCAAACATAGATTCATGTACAATAATTTGGCAGTGGTTAATCACAACTACAGGGTAGAAAGGTACCATTGATCAAGTTTGGAATTGAATAAATGACAAATAGTTCATTACTGAATGAATTTCTTCAACAGCAAGTTAATTGTTTCTTGAGACTGTAACATACTATAGTTTACATTTAAAAGTATTCAACAAAGGCCCTAACTCAACCTGTCCACCTTTCATTCTCGAGTTACGGAACACACAAACAACATTGAGTTTTTACAAGGGGTATGAATACTTCATTATAGTAGCAACTTGGTATAGCATTATCACTATATCACAGCTGTACATTTGATACAAGCTGATACATGTCCAAATTCACATTCCACTGATGCAAAATAGTGCCTATCAAAATACAATATACACATGTACATAAATGCTCAGGAAAAATGTACGGTCAGGCATAGAAATCCTAACTAAACCTATACCCAGCCTGTAAGCATTGCTGATAAATATAAATGCCCTCAATTGTAATTACGGCTTTTCACCTCAGTTGAATGTATACCAGTAGCTTCTTTTTTTATTTATTCATAATTCTATTTAATAATTCATTCATTTATCTATGTACCTGTCTATATATTCATGTATTTCTTCATTCATTCATTTCTTCATTTATCTATTTATCTATCCATCAATTTTTTCTTCTGTCAGTACTGATTTGAATGAATGAAAGATTTCTTCACAAAAGTTGGCAGAGTCAATATCATAACAAAATGGCTGACTTCAAAACATCGGGTCATTGCATCAGTTTGGGCGGTCGCGTTATCAGACATTTTGTGAAAACATGCCCCTCTATTCACGAAATGTTGGGGTTAAGTTTGTGAGAAAAAAAAACCATCATGTACAAATGGTCCGGTCCAATTTTCCAGACACTTCATGAAAACCCTACAGCGAATCTATGAAACTTTGCTTCATCTTCCTTGTTGGTTTCACAAAAGCTCCTGTAACGCAACCACCTGACCGGACGCGATTACCTGATGATTCAAAGTAAGCCTTAAAAAAGGAAAATCACAGTTTGAGGATAAATTAGGTAGTACGATCTTGTGTTCACTAGAAATCAGAGTCTCCATAAATGGTTGATAATTTCTTCAGGTAAGCCGGGATCACATGAATAAGCATGAAGATAGCAACACATGAGATATAATGTACATGTATTAACTCATTTTTCGTGGCTGTGTATTTTCTTTGGCCATTCACCAACATAATGCCCTCATCCATTGAAATATTTACACACCCAATTTGATTAGTTTAAAATCAAATATATAAACAATGGCATATAACAAAAGTTACAAACAAACAAAGGTCTGTTAAGTATATGAATGCTGCTCATGCCATTGTCGACTCCCTCATCGAACAACTATTCATGTATTTCCTTCAAATTATCAATCAACAATTGTTAGAACTCAACAAATGGCATCATCCATTGAGGCTACCATGTTTCATCCGAAAATTGCATCACGTCCATCTTTGGGCGTGTAAAAAGCTCATAGAAAGACAGAGTAATGCACACACTCAAAATATCATTTATCTCTTCATAAGTTCATATGCTACACAAATAATCTCCCTATGCCACATAATTTTTATCATCATAAAGATAGATATAAGAAAAGGTTTCCAGCACAATATTGATAAAATATATGTATATATCTGTGTTCAAAAGCTAATAAAGACCAGAAATGGCTATTAAAGTTAGAAGAGTAATTGTGTTGCACAAAGCAATTCTTCATTCAACTGGTGCCCATTTTTGTGCAGAAATGCATGCATTCATAGCATAATTTACATAACAGGCTATATAAAGAGTAATATGTACAGGTGTATACAGGATTTGTTACATATTTATTTAAGTGAAAAGGGTACCAGACATGAGGGATGGGGCAAACACTTTGGATTATAGTAAACATTGTGATACTGAGCATTTCTAATGAGATGAACTACAACATGTACATGTTGGACAATCATGTAAAACCCGCCTGACAGTAGAATGCAGTAAATAATTAAGTAATATTGACTGCCTTTAATATTGCAATACGATATATGACAAGTCGTATTGCCCTGAAGGCAGTCAATATTACTATTAGTAACCACATCAGACATCTAACACTACATCACTAAATTTGGGTGCAATTCTATTGTAACTCTTTCTTGTAAAAACCCAAATCCCTTTCGCAAGTATTAAAGGTTTGCAATTTGGCAGTACTGTGATAATTTTTGTTAGCCGTAAATAGTACTTTTTGCAAAAAAGTGTGTATATATATATTTATTTTACACACCTTTAACCCATCAATTAAGTAGAATATATGAACGACGTGCTGAATTAGCTATACAAACGTCGCATGATCATACTAATTACATACCTTTTTTCATTAAATTTTTTTCATTACAACCAGTAGGCAGTATGCAGCAATAAATTCTGACTGGCAAATAAAATTCCCATATGTAGAATACAGCAGTTGGTCTACTCTTTCCAAAGCAAACAGAATGTAGAAACAAATCTTGCAAGAATTTGTTTTCCTATGAGTTATTGCCAATGCAAATGTTAAGCAGAGAAGCAAACTTCTCTAAGAGCATTTCAGTTCTCTAGTGGCTTAAAATCAATATGTAAGTACAAGTTATTTATTAAATAAAGTCCACCAAATCTGGACAATTAAGAACTTGGTGTTATGAAAACCTTCACTTTTATTCGACAATTTATATGAAATAGTGGAAATCCACACTGGTTTCTTATGTAGGCAAATAGCTGTCAGTTTAGAAAATTATGGGTTGAATTTTCCATCTTGTAAAGACACTGAAAGTTAAGGTATGCAGAAGAAAAAAAACAGGAAATCTTATGCATACATGTGCATGCCTGTATATTGTGTTGCTCATGAACATATATACATATGCAGTCAGCATACTGAAGACTGACGACTGTCGACTGACGACTGTCTCTCTACATACCGTCTCAATAGAAACACAGCATGCTTGCATACATGGCAGGTTCTAAGGTCAATACTATGAGCTTCCAAAAGCTGTTCGGCAAATGAGACACCAGCCTCCGTGTGAACCTTGTCATAACAGATAAATCTCCTTAGCAAGTCAAAGATTCCTGTATAATCTTGCATTGCATTATCTCTCATGAAGCCTTCTATATTGTCCATGCCCCTATGCTTTTTGTTTAAAACAAACTTGTCTCTGAGAGTAACGTTTTCGTGATCTTTTAAGAACTCCAAAAGACTCTCCAACACAGCCTCCAAAACACACTGCGGTGTATGAAGGTAGTGCCGTTTGAATTTTTCATTATTACGTAGAGTGTGGATCGCTTCAAGCAGTCCGGTGCCACACTTTGTTGGCACATTGGCTCTCGATGGTTTCTTCCTTCGCCCGTTAGATGGACCAGGCTCTTCTTCAGGATCTGTATCAGGACAATCTGTGGTTGCATATCCCCTGTAGTCACCTCCACCATCCACAGATCCTGCAGATAAAAAAGAGCTTGAATATCATTCATTGCTACTATCGCATTGGTGTAAATTATCTCTGATGTTTGTTGCAAGGCGCATAGGCATGGACTCTTATGGGGGATTTGACACCATTGGGGCGTTTACCCAATAACAGGTTTGTCAACCACCAGGATTAGTCTTAAAGGGATGGCCCGCTGGAAATCCATGCGTGTTGAATGTCATTCGCTTGTCCTATATTGCACGCAAATGCGGAGCGATCATTTTGAAGCAGCAAAAAATTAGCGTTGAGGGTGGGGTGGGTTGCTTTCATGTTCGTTATTCTTCGTGTGAATGCGAGCTGCATAGGGAATTATGTCCGTTTTACCGATTATATACGGAGAATCCCGATTACTGCTCGAGCAGGGCCAAGCTTGAAACCACCACGATCAGCGACTTTCCGATCCCTTTAAGCTTTTTGACCAAAAGGCCTCATGGAATTCCTTGCATTCCCCCATATGGTAAGGTCATTATCATAAATTTTCCTAAACCCAAGGCTCTCCAAGAGACTAGGGCATACCTGCCAACATTTCAAAAGAAGAATTAGGAATTTGTAGCATGGTATGCCTTCGAAAATAAGAAATTGCACTTGCAGCAGCAGCGTAACTGGCATTACGTGGTAAATCTGTACCAAAAAGCGAATACAAATTTGCTGCTCGATCATGCAGCCATTCAACGCACACAATTCGTGAACTCTCATATCGCGGAACATGTTAAAACAAGCTTACATGTAACTTGGCTAAAGCCCCAAAAAGAAGAAGAAAAAAAAAAGAAAAATTGAAATTTTGCAAATACAGAATATTCCAGATTTTCAGGTCCTAGAAATCCAGAAAAACATAATATTCCAGATTTTTTGTAAGGGTTGGCAGGTATGCTAGGGGGGGATTTCTTGTTAGGCCTACAGGTTCACTGTGTGCAGACTTGTACCCAAAAAAAAAATGGTAACTCCACAAGTTTGGCATCAGCAAAATATGGCATTTTGGACATGAAAATAACACACTTTTATGTTTATTGATAGATATTCATATTCTTGTTTTAAAATATAATTCCTAAAATGTGAAATCCAATATAATGTATTACAAATTTTTGTGTGTGTTTAATTTGCAAATGCGAGTTAAAAGTATCAAAAGTATTCCCTTGAGCAACAAGACCCTTGTTTCCAAATCAAGGCAAGTTTTGGGTGTTCTAAAAGTTGCTGCGGCAACAGTCAATTGGGTAGTGATAAGACAGATAATCATAATTTGTAAGGTTAGAAGGTTAAGGTTGTAGTCAATGTCAGACCAGTCATGTGACTATCCCAGTTTGGAATTCCAATTGATACCAGTTGAAACCTGTAAGTATTTCCAACTGGTATCTACTGGTTTGAGCTGGCCCCATCTTACAAAGAGTTTGCAGTCTCCAATCTCTTATGTACATATATCGATATTGATTGCAAATAAGTTGCAATTGATATCAACTCTTTGTAAGACAGCTAGGGCCCTGGTCTCAATTGGTACCAGTTAAAACCAGTTGATACGATTTGGAAACCAGTAGAAATACCAGCTTGAAGTTGGACAAATAGAATACCAGTTGTTACTGGGACCAGTAGATTACTGGCCTCAACTGGTACCAGTTGAAACCAGTATATATTCAGCTGGTTTTTAATGTGGAAATTGAAACATTACTAACTGGGACCAGTTGAAAAACTAGTTGAAATCTGAGACCAGTCGATATTCAGTGCCTTTCTACTGGACCAAAACACCTATCCAACCTGCACACCTCTACATCATAAACGTACCTGATGTTGTGAAAGTCTTTTCTTGAAGAAGTCTGTAAGCAGTGATGCCTCCGACATTCTCCTTGACCTTAATCTGTAAAACCTGCTCCATACCAGGGATTAGGGAAGATATCAAAATCTCAGCACTTGTCATCGGCTTTGGTTTTGACTGGTTGATCTCGTAATAGAGTTGTAGAGACTCTGGGTTTAAATGGTCACTCAAAGTCACTTTGGCTGATGTGTCACTGGGAGTCACTGAATGCACCGTTATACCTAACAAAGAGAATTGTTATGTTGTTAGTTAAAATCAACGCCAGAAAGTAAATCAACCAGGAAAATATTTCTGCAAGCATCTAAGCAAACAAAAGAGTAAATTTCCCTAGTTCTGAAACAATTAAAAATATAATAATTAAGATGACTATGCTTTATACTGGTATTCTACGATTGTGATTTTAAGCCTTTATGCATTAAAAAAGAAGTCGTTCATAAACCTAAACCTAAGTCTTTGCATGTCAGCCCGAAAATTGCTAATTTTTGTGATCTGTGTACAAATCATATGGAAATCTCATTTTTCAAATAAAGAGATAAAACATTGGTTATTTGGTCTTGGTTATAGTTAAGGTGTTTATTTGGGGGTCAAAATAGTTGAATTAAAGTCGGAAATGAAATATAACAACAAAAACAATAAAATACATAAGTTAAACAAACAAAGAAATAGATAAGAAATTATCAAAACAATAGATAACATAAGGAATAACATTGGATTTTCAATTTTTTGTGTTGCATTATTATTCCAAATGGTCTAAGAAATATATGTAGTGAGAAAAAAAAATGCTTAAATATGTATAATGTCTGATTTATGGGCAAAAATGTGAATTTTATGACCTTATTTGCATAAATTACCATAAATATGCAAATGAGTGAATTTTTCAAAAAATTGAAATAACCATAGTATTCTATACACTTCACTTGACGTGTATGCAAATTTATGCGGCGATCGGTCGTTTCACGAGCGAGATCATAGGGAGGGGGGGNCCCCCCCCCCCCCCGGCTATGCAGTTTCAAAATAGCCCGGGCTATATAGGGTTAAAGTATCAAATGAAAGACAAGATGTAAGGTGCCCTCCTTAAGGCATTCAGAAAGTGAACTGTATGTTTTTCCTGACTTCAAATGCCAGTCGAATTGCAGGAAGGTTGTACCAGATACGTGGGTCACCTGATTGAAGAGTTTTAATCCTTTAAGTTTTCAGGACTCGGGGATAACTACAGAATTTTTTTATCATAAATGTACATTGGAATGAATAATGTTTTCAGTTGTTTAAGGAAAGACAGGACATACAAAATTGAAGAAATGTGGATGATATACACAAAGAACTGACAAATTTCCTGTACTACATTTTTTTAATAAATCAAGTGATTCCAATATAGTCATTCAATGACAGTGTCATTATAGAAAAAACATTATAGAAAACTTCAACTGACTAGGTGTGGTAGATCGGTGGTATCATAACCGGGAGGTACATGTACGTCCAAGGTATGGAATCTACATGAAGTTAATGCGCTAATGCCCTTTGGTAAGGCATTGATCTTCATTACCAAGTTCCTCAGAGAGGATTTAAAGCCATCAGTCCCCTGGTTGTTTACTTACAAGCACAAAAATATTTTATAAGCAGTCCGGTTTAATAAATAAACCGACCAAGATGTCACTTTTTTCTAATAATATTAGAAAAATATTATGATGATTCTGCATCTTCAAAAATACAACCCCAAAATATCAAAAAAAGAATCTATCTCACTTCTTGTGGTGAACTCCTCCTTCCAAACCCAGATGTAATCGCTGGAATCTCCGGTTTGACCCTTGATACCAAGCTGCACACAATAGGTCACGCCAGGTCGAAGGTCACAGATCTCCCTGCTGCCGCCATGCATGAGTTCCACTGGTCCAGCGCTTGAGCTGCCACCAGCATTCTTTTCTTCAAATCTCATGTAGAATTTGTTCTCATCAGATGGGCAGGAGACAAGAGCAGATGTCTCTGCAATGTTTCCTATCTTCAGACCTGTTGAGTTCAATTAAAGGGTGAGTTTCCATTGTAATAGAATTACAACGATAAGAAAATCACAATCTAGTCCTGTTCATCTTTTGGATATCAGACGAATCCTGATCAATTCATATTCACAACAAAAACATTTGACAGAAGACAGCAAAGGAGAATGTAAGGTAATTTTGATCAAAAAATAATCTAAAAAATAATCTCTTGCAATCATTTGCTATTTACCCAAATGTAGGTAAAAACATACCAAAAAGAACCAACTATTAAAGGTAAAGACTAGCTTAGGTCATGCGATTGCACTGGAAAGAAACGTTGTGGAATCGATCAGAAAAGGTTGATCATATAGCATATAAGTATTGGTGTGTATTGCAAGGTTCTGGAATTTGGCCCAGTCTTGGTGAAGTTACAAGCACTGTACACAGAAAGATGTATATGGGACTACGCGACACGTGCGTAATATCTATCCGGTCCGGATAGATATAACAATTTTCCAAATATGTGAATTAGTAGGCAGTTTCCTAGCAAAATTTTGTATCATTACGTATTTATAGTCAAAACATATTCTTTCCCATGATTGGTAATAAAAGCTGTTTTTTGAGAGGGGGGAGGGGCGTTTCCCAAACTGGTCTGTACATGTACCTTAAAGTCAAAGTCCACCCCAAAAATAACTTACTTTCAATAGAACCAGAAAAATCAGACAAACCAATCAAAAAAGTTTTAGAAAGAATAAGATAACTAATAAGAAAGTTATGAATTTTTAATGACATGAAAAACTATGAAAATCAGTTCACAAATTGGCAACTCACTCATGATTCTGTGATGAATATGTCTCCACCTAATTACAGTAATGGCCCGGTCTATAGATGACGCACGGCCAGCGCATTAAAAATCAGAAAAAGTTGTGAGCCCGACTTTTGTAAGGATTTGGGAGAAGCTAGCGAGCTGACATCGAATGCATAGCGTGTTGTTAGCGCACTGCGCTTTTGAGCATGCTCAAAAAATCCAGACACATACAGCGAATGACGACAAATGCATAGCGTTGTTCCAGCGATGGTCCAGCGCACTTGACGAACGAGTAACAAATAATGACGCACATCTAGCTAACCACAACGTCCTGCCCAAAATTGTAAATTTCCAATGCGCTGGCCGTGCGTCCCCCATGCGTCCCCCATGCGTCTCCTATGTGTGACCGGGCCTTAAGGATCATGGCTTGAATTAATTCAATGAGAACAGAAAGCCTTTACTTACATATCAATTGATCTAATATATAACCTTTGACCGTTCACCCAACAATCCAAAATT
>BEXV01002780.1:5431-20960 GCA_003118195.1 Hemicentrotus pulcherrimus | reverse complement strand
ACCAAGGCAGCCGAACGCTCATTCTCTTATGCTGGACCATCCACCTGGAACACTCTACCACAACACCTCCGCCTATGCAGTACAGAAGACACTTTCAAAAAGAAACTTAAAACTCAACTTTTTCCATGTTGAATCCATATTGTACATTTTAATAGCTAAATTTCTTTTCGTTTATAAATTACTGTTCCTCGTTTAATTGTTATAATTTGTAAGTTTCTTTTCTGTTGTACAGCGCTCTGATCAGTCTGTCTGTAGTAGCGCTCAATAAGAATCAATTATTATTATTATTATTATAGTTTTTTTTTTTAAATTCTACTCGGCAAGTCTGTTTGGCAATCATCATGATCATTGTTGTCCCCGCCATTGCCACGGCGCATGTTGATTAATTGCCAATACTGCATACAGATTTTACACAACATTCCATGTTTATTCATTAGAACATACACAGTCGCTCATATAGTGGGAATATTTTTATTCTACCCCAATTTATGGAATTATTTCAAAAATAATTTTAAAATAGATCTAGATAATAGTACGCATTCTCAGATTTTATTGAATAATAATTTGTCAATGTGTGTTTTGCGTGACTGCTAAAGCATGTGTATGCTACTATGGTTATCAACTAGGGGATCTCCGCCCTTAAATCATAAATGACAGTAATAAGGATGCCCCACAAAAGGGCACTAATATAGCACATCGACACGGTTTTGATCCTGGGGCCTCACAGTTACGAGGCCATTGTCACTGAACCATGACTGTACGCAGCGGGGGCTAGGGTAGGGGGCACTTTTCATTTAAAAAAAACACAGAAAATGCACTAAATTTTCAATAATTTATTGCATTTCACCCCGGTCCCTAACATTAAAAAAAAAAAAATCCTCTGGACGGCCATGCATTATGGCTCAAGGCATGGGCACACAGAGGATTTTTTTTTATTTTGGGAACCGGGGTAAAATGCAATAAATTATTGATAATGTATTGAATTTTCTTTGTTTTGAGGGTAAAACAAAAAAATCCCACTATATGAGCGACAGTGTAGTTTGTATTATTGTTTTGCATGTATTTATCATAACAAATAGGGTATTATCTTACAGAGGAATAAAATACAGTTTCTAATAATACAATAGACCGCGACAATGACAAGAGCTAGGGCTACAATCGATCAAATTTCAGTTTCTAAACTTTTTTTGATGGGTTTATCCTTCGGACACATTTTCGTTACTCAATTAACATTATCTTCAGATAAAGCATTGTAAAATGTAAAATATGAAGCTCAGTGATATTGATACTATATCGAATGACGAAACTAGCCTACCTTACAATTTGGCCGCGTTGTGTTTTTAGGTATCTTAATTTACATACGAAAATCAAAGAGCAAATGGAAGAGATTTTTGATATGTATTCTTATACGTTTAACCAAAGCGTATTGAGCTCAAAATGCAAATTACCCAACAACAATCGATTTGGTTAGTAACTCCTTTGGTAGGCCTACCGTTTATATTTCAAAGACAAACCGTATTTTTTCTTTTCTTCAGTGCGTTAACGACACCATAGAATATCTGTTTGTATACACACGCGACCATGGAAACATAGTGCACGATAAACCCATCAACAGTACAGTGTGTGCTCTATCAATTATCAAGTTCAACAAGGATCTGTTTTTATCAGGATTCCAAGATTATAGAAATACCATACATGAATTAATTCAGAGAAGGTAATATATCGTAGCTTTAAGAATCGGTTTCTTTTAGTATATGTAAATGCTTTATACTTTTTGGATTAATTATATAGCCACGTAATTGTACAGATCTAGATACTCAGTCATAGGCAAAACGAAAGTAACGCTGTGCCTGTGCGCTGGCTCGACTTCCATGTTAAACGTTCCACTTCATGTTTGTGATGTCACTATAATCCTGCCTATCCTTTTTATATGTGTATTACCAACACCTGCATGCACCAATTGCAGTTCTCCAAACTGGAGGAAGTCAAGCCAAGAAGAAGAAGAAGCTGGCGGTTGGCGCGGCAGGTGCGGGGGAGCTTCCTTGTTGCATTATGTGCGTGTGACTGGGTTGTAACTTGTAAGTTGAAGTTGTGCACACACACAAACACAGGCAGCGTCTCTCTGCGACTCGACTCGAGTTTAATTAAGGTTTGTGAAGCTGAAGCTTATCACAAAGATGAACCTAAGTTTGCAATCATGGACATGGTTTTCATTTCCAGAGAATAATTTACTCCATGTCCCATTTTAATTATATTTTTGAATCTTGATCTGAGATGAGATTCGGATTGAGGAGGCAGTGACAGCTAGTGCGGCACAATCAGATCGTCATTCTGACTCTCGTGACTTTCAAGTCATGCACTGAGTAGACCAAAATGCGAAAATGATCAAATTGTTAGCATTAAATGTGTAAGCAAGCCCCTCCCATCGATCCTATCTGTTCTTGATGCAGGCAGGGGTTAAGCCGGGACTAAGTCCAGACTAAACAAGAATTTTAGTTCACAGTTTTATGAAATGCTAGGTTTCATCTTACTCCTTCAATATTCATGACAAAGATAATCTACCAAAGAAAATTCAGTTTACAATAAAAATTATCTTTTTCTTCCCATTTCATTGCAAAATTACTTTTTTGGACACTTTTCATTGACGGATTGAAATAATCTGTACAGGGTTAATAAGTTGGCAACAGGCACTCCATAAAAGTGTGGACTACCGGTAACTTAGTACGCGCTACAGGTACAGGAATACCACCCATTGTTCCTTGCTCTCTGACAGAATGTTAACTGGAGCAGTGAGCTGAGGGAGGTCCCTGGTGTTATGAGTTATCTAGGACAGCTACACCTACACCCTGTGTACGTTAAACACTTCTTGCAAAGAGTAGAGAATAAACGGTTTTAATTGTGCCTGCCTACACATTTGATAATCTACATACAGATCTTTGTGGTAGGCTGAATAGCCTTTTGAAGTTTCAACAGAAAAATCTAGAAGAAATCTGTGAACAATGACTAGAATCCAAACTAAAGCATTTGTGCTCTTCACAAATTTTGTGAAGATAATGGTACGTGTGTGGAGGATTGACAGGCCATGTACAGTATACTTGTCTAGTAGGGGCAGCGCTCAAAATACACGGGGGCGATGGGTGATTCGCCCCCGTGAGCTTCACAATCGCCTCCGTCAGAGTGCTCACGGGGGCGATTGCAAAATTAAAATCGCCCCCGTGGAATATAAATAAATAATAAAATAAACAACAAATATAAATTAAAGATTATCCTTTTTGTTATAACTTTCACACAATACTGAGTTTCAACTTCAAACCTTAAACCAATGAAATGTAACTATGGAAGTTATATTATAATAGTGTGCAGGATTTCTCGCTCGAATTTTTCGGTGTCTAGAGGTTTTCATATTCTACAGAAATTAACTCCTTTTCGCCGCAAGATTTCGCTATATCTCTCATCTTTATGGGTATTATGGATACAGACAACAGAGGACCGAAACGTGGAGAAGTTTTTTGTTGTGAAAATCGTGATAATGAATAATGAACCTCAACCAGTAAATCAACCAAAAGCTAAAATTAGTAAAAGGAAACCTGTTGGCAAGAAGGCGAATGTATACGGGCTTGGACCAGAAATTTGGTACAAAGGGAAGAGATCTGACCATTAGCTGCAAATTATAACTTGTAAAGTTGTAATAGGGAAATAATGCAGACTATTAATGATAATGATGAAATAGCAAATAATTTAGGAGTTTCATGGGTACCACCAATTCAATGGAAATTTGCGTTAAAAAAGAGCCCCAGTCAGTACTAAAAGAGCCTTGTGAGAAGGCTCACGGAGGCTCTTTTTATTTTGGAAGAGCCCTCGTGGACAAAAAATTAATTTGAGCTCTGAGTAGGGGTGTTATTAATTTGCTACAAACATGTACTGTACATCTAGATATCACTTACCAGTAATGATTGAATCTTCAAAAATGCAATCTCATTGCACATTTTCATGCGTTAGTTATATTTCTTTTTGTATTTCAGGACCCAGTAATGGAAGTAAAGAGAAGCACATAAATTTCATGGTGTGATTCAAAGCAATGAACCTAACCATGCTGCCCGCTACCACTCAGATTAACCCACAGCAACGCCAGCCCCAGCTCCTCTCATGGCTCCACGAGCAACAGCGCCCTCGCCTGTTGAGAAATATCATGGAGAAGGAGCGCAACAAGCAGTTCCTCCGTCAGGCCCAGGAGAGAGGCTACTTGCAATCACCCACAGAGGGCTTTATCATCAAGGTATGCAAACAAGACTTAAAGTGACTCTGTAACATTGCCTGAAACAAACTCCTGGATTTAGCTATAAACCTTTAACTATAAACCTTTAGAAGCTGATCTTCTGTCTAATTTTCAAGATGTTTATGTTTGGAAATCGAAATTTCATTTTTCGTTTTCCTAACAGTTTTTCCAACACAACAGTTTATCAGGGAAAATGAGTATGGTAAAACCGATCACTCAAAGATTTTTACTTTTTTTCAGGCACTCCATGATCATTTTGAAGCACAATTTCTGTTAGGGCTTTAATATTACACCATATCACAGACACTGATAACATGTAGGGCCATGCATCTCATATTTAACATTGTTAAACAATGCCTTTAAGGTTCGTTCATTTATGATGCCACATTAAAAGCCCCATAGTCTTTTAATGTGTAAATGAATGGTACATGTAAGTGTACATATTTACTGAGCTAGTTGTGTTATAGGATACAAAATTTATGCAAAGTGTATTACACTCTGCATTTTTGCAGCTTCGTATCTGGATGAAGATGTGGTATATATCCTCTATATATGTCACCTCCAAAGAGGAAGTGTTTGCATACAGTATACATGTAAATATGATTATTTCATTGTGCAGTTTCATAATGTAGTCAAACCTGTCTATCAAGCCCATCCAATTAGGGAAGCAGGTTCTACAAAACACAAGAGGGAGACAGTATACCACGATAGGCAGGTGGCTTTAATGAAGAGGTGGCTGCTTAGACATGTTTTATTGTAGTATATGAATGGCCACCATCAGAATCTTGTCTCAGGAATATTACCCCCCCCCCAAAAAAAAAAAAAGCACCATGAGGTACCAAAAGTTTGCTATATGTAAAAGTCTCTTGTATGTTATTACTACTTTCGTCAAACAGGCATGCCAAGAGCAACAACAAGATGTGAGAAGGCTAGAAGATGTCTTGCTGGTGCGTCTGTGTGGTGTTCATCTCAGGGATGTTGGTGCCGTGGGGTCTTGCCTTAACCTCAGGGTCTGCAACCTCTCAGGGAATTACATCCGGAGCTTTGAGGGTCTTTCTGCTTGCAAACGATTAGTCAAACTGGACCTCCATGGCAATCAGGTTGGTTTCCCGTTTATAAACCCCCTTCATATACACCGAATTTTCTTACGAGTCCTCGCGGATCGCCAACTTGTGGTCAATTGTAAGCATCCGTTAATAATCCGTTGGTATCCATAAATAACTTGTCACAACTTGCACACACTCTTAAAGATCCGTCAAATTTTTGACATGTTAAAAATCTTCTTACGATTGTCCACATATTGATATTTCCTTAAATAACTTGTAAATAGCTACTCTCCATAAGTATTGTGAATCGCTCGCAGCAACACTTAACCATCTGTAAACCGCTCGTAAGAATCCGTAAATGACTCGTAACAATATTTGTAATGATATGTCACAGTAAGTTTACAATTTGTTTACGGATTACTTACAGATTATTATGAGTGTTTACGTGTTGTTGACGATTATTTTGATAACTACATATTTCATAGACGAAAGGGACTAGTAAATTCACAACCATTATATTAGTAATAAAGTTTACCATCCGTAACACAAATAGAAGTGATGAAATGGGATTTTTTTCTTCTGATGTGGCGTTAGCTTGACTTCAATCAGTGTCATATTAAGTTGATCTCATCGCACTGTACATCTTGTTCACCATGCTAAACATCTTTTATATTTGTAATTCAATGGACATGAAATAAAAAATTATAAACTTGTTTCCTCCTCTTATTTTTATTATCTACAGATCAACCAACTACCTGATGAGAAGTTTTGGGCCGGTATGAAGGAGCTCCGAGCTGTTTATCTCCATGACAACAGCATCAGTCGGCTGGACTACTTGCATGCCGTGGGGGCAACACCTAATCTTCAAATCATGACCTTATACGATACTCCCATTAGCTTAAAGATGACATACAGACATCATGTCGTCAATAGGTAAGATTACGTTTTATTTAACCCATTACACAAGGAAAGTCGGTAGTCTCTGGGTTAAACCCTTTGCAGAGGTGAGAATTCATTAGTGTAAAGGTTAACCCGTTAGAAACATTTTGATTTTTGTATATTTGCTATGGAATCCAGCCCAAGTCATCTTTAACCCAAAGCCAGCACCAAGATTAAACATGTTAGTTTCATTGCTTTATACATTTAATCATGATGAAGAATCATGATATTGGCTCCTAGTAAAGAGTTGACATCCTCCATGCAAGTTGCTCATGTAGCTCCTAGATTACCAAGGCTGTTCCTTTTTTACAGATTTGTTTTTAGTGCTTGTAGCATTCAAGGAATTTATAATGTAACAGTAGTGTGAAACTGGGGAAGTGTTCTTGATTGTATTTTAGCAAAGTATGGACTTCTAAAAAGCTAGTGTCTTTAAAAAGTCTAACAACAATTTCATATTACACTTAGTTGCCATGGAAATAGATATTTAGAGTCATGTTGATGTATCAAGAAGGTTAACGACTGCAAGTCTGTCATAAATACAGAAAACAAGTTGAATATCCGTGGTTCAAGTCCCACCACGGCACTAATATCCTTTGGCAAGACATTGATCTACACTTGCCACACTCAACCCAGATGAGGTAAATGGGTACCTGGTAGGATTATTCCTTGAAATAATAACGGCTGCCGGAGCTAAAGATAGGGTTATAAATTCCAAAGCTCTTTGGAAGCCCATAGAGATGTTATTTCATGATGTATTATGCGCTATACAGAACTAAATACTATTATTATTATTATCCTGTAATTTATAAGATGACTTGGTAAGATAACACAGTTGATGCAATAGATATAAATGACTAATTATCTTCCTTTTTTTCCCTGCAGCGTTTGGTCATTGAAAGCTCTAGACAACCATGTAGTTTCAGATGAAGAGATCATAGAAGATGCGTTCTTTGGAGATCACTTCAGCATGCTAAACTCATCGTTTTACGTCAACATGGTCCTCCCTGAAAAACAAGTAATTATACCTCTTAGCTTCTATCTACCCTTGTACAGTATTTTGTCAAACCGAGAGTAATATCCACTCTTTCTTTATAATTATACTGAGTTTAGTTCACAGGAAGATGTAGAGATATTCTTTATAGTCATTTCTGTCCTTTGTACAACTGCTATCTCCATACTGGTCTATTTTCCTATAAGTCATAGAAATCCATTTGTCCTTTTCTGCACCTGCATTCTGTCAATATAATAGTACATGTAATAGTTAGGATATATTGACTGCTTTGAGAGGCATAGTGATTTCTATAGGGTCAAGGGAAACTCACAACCTGCTTTGACCCCAAGGCACTTGCGCCGCGGGGTCATAGCAGGTTGTGAGTTTCCCGAGACCCTATAGAAACAACTATGCCTCGAATATTAAAAGCAGTCAATATAAATTTTATATACCGGTAAAAAGGAAAATGTTGACTCACCCATTTAGGTTTCCATCTCTTTGAAGTCATGAATATTAACACCAACAATAACTTGTGTACAGTATGAAATCCAACAAGCTGTGCTCCAGTAGAACAGGGAATACCAAACACGTTTACACGAACAGTAACTTTTGTACAGGATGATATCGCCAACAAGCTGTGCTCCAGTAGAACAGTAGAACATGAACAGTAACTTTATAAATTCACAAATTCGCAACATATTTACACAGACTGTGCGTCTAGTCTACGCGCTGCGTGGATTGGTAGATTTGTCGCCTGAATGCAGCGACCAAAATCGAATTGCACTCAAACACCGTTAACGGTATTGCGCATCGGTCATCGCAAAAAAGAAACTTATACGGTAACACGTAAACCAAAATGGGGATCGCAGCAAAATGACGTCACGTTTCACAGCCATGGAAAAAGTGCTATGAAAAATGGATATCAACCGGTAGAGCCATGGAAAAATGACTATGAATTTCAATTAGCGGGCATGGTTAAGAATATGACTGCCTTTCAACCAATCAGAAGACAGGATTAGTAAAGAATCTTAAAATGAGGTATATAATGGTAAATAACTTATAGAGCGTATACTTAATGCTCTCTTAATTCCTATTATATGTACTTATTGATTATATTTAAAACAGCTCTTTGCTATTAAAGGGATCCGGTAACTTTGTCTTAGATCCTTTAGAAATAATCCTTGATTTAGCTCATGCTGCAATTATAATTATAAACCTTTAGGTCAGTCAGGAACTCCATGACTTTTATAAGCCGATCGTCTGTCTGATTATCAAGATATTTAATGATTGAAAACCATTTGCTGAACGGTTTTCATATGACTACAGTCTTCTATTGGGGAAAACGAGTACGGTAAAACCGGTCACTCAAAGATTTTTACTTTTTTGAGGCACTACTTGATTATTTTGAAGCAAGATTTTTTTTAGGGCTTCAATATTACACCATATGACAGACACTTGTAACATGTAGGACCGTGTATCTCAGATTTAACATTGTTGAACGATCCCTTTTACTTGTTACTTATTGAGTGATTTCTAAATTTCTAAATAATAATAATAATAATTATAATAATTATGATGATTTAATTCTGTTCTTTCACAGGTTGCAAGTTTGGATGATGAACTGGCCCATGTGAGAGCTGTACTACAAATGGTGTCCCACATCCAAGCCAAACACTCACCCGTCCTTATCATCCAACGTTACATGAGAGGCTGGCTTACACGCAAGGCATTCAACATCATGGCAAGGACCAAAGTGTGGTAAGTCTAGCTCCCGGGACCCTGAGGATATCAGGATGGTCCACAAACAAACATTGAAACATGACGTATGCAAAGCAAATGGCCAGGGTCCAGGGCTTGCTTAAAGGTATATAGACCAGTTCTGGTCATGCGATTGCATTGTGAAAGAAACATTGTGAAATCAATCAGAAAAGGTTGATCATCTAGCATATAAGTAATGTTGTGTACTGCAAGGTTCTGGAATCATCAAAATGATTAGAAATTTGGCCCAGTCTTGGCAAAGTTACAAGCACTGTACACAGAAAGATGTATATGGGACGACGCATCGAGATATCTACCCAGGCCGGATAGATATGATAATTTACCAAATATATCAATTAGTAGACGGTTTCTCAGCAAAATTAATATCATCACGTACAGTCAAAACATATTCCTTCAAATGGTTGATAATAAGAGCCTCATTTCATTTTTTGAGAGAGGGGCGTTTTTCAAACCTGGTTTACACCTTTAAGGGCTCAAAGGTTCTAATTCTGGTGCGATCTCAGCCATACCTTAAAGCAAATTCAAAACAAATTTCATGACTGATGCTTCATAACTTTTGCTAATTTTCAAACCTGTACAAATAATTGAAACATGTCATTATTACATGTGAACCCGGTGTGAACCAACCAGCTACAAGTTCTACAATGTATATAGGTACATGACCAGCACTTGCACTTACTGTAGTATAATTCCTGCTCAAAAAGTATTTCTCTTCGGGTGTTGATGAAGTATGTTTGAAATCATGTTTGAATGCTTTTGAGTTGGCCTTGTTTTTTAAAAACACTGCTGAATAAGTGATGTTAAAACTTGTATAATCTTTGGACTAATTCATTATCGTGTACTTACATTGTAATTGTATGTTTCATAATTATGCACTCGATTCCATAGAGGCATCCTTGAGATGATGTGAGGAAATAGGGTCCAAAAAGTAATGCTAATTATATAAAGTAGAGAAAATCTGTTGTATTCTGTTATATGCAGAGTTTCATTCCAGAAGGAGCTAAATCCATTTTTGTAACTTGAGAGAATTACTAATTTGTATACCACATTTTGTGCAGGCATCTATGGAAAAGTGATATTAGAAGGTGCAATTTCCAATATTTGCTCCCAAAATTTAGATAAATACTTTTGTTGAATGAAAGACGGATACTGAAGTAAACAATTAATGTTCTGATATCAATAACTCAATTTTCATCAAAAGTGGCTTTAGTTCCTTTTGGAATTAAACTCTTCAATATGTATAAATATGATTGCTGATTATTAAAGTTCTCCTCACTCCTTCTACTAACAGGGCTATTGTCACCATTCAACGCTACTGGAGAGCATACAAAGGACTGGAATGGAAACCCACTACCCACGAGAAGAAAGGAAGAGCTGCCCCGCCCTCAACCGCTGCACTGGCTGTGGTTCCCAGCAAGCTGCCTTCTGCTGTGTCCCACCCCAAGGCCATCTCTCCTGGCCCTGCCATGAGCAGTACCGCCACCGAGACGTCCATCTCTAGGATGGATTACGATACCTACCTGAAGAACAGGAGACCAGGATCAAAGTCCCCTACCACCCAGTCCATTATGGAGAGGAGACAGAGACTTGCAGAACTGCAGTATGGCAAGCTTTTGGAAGAAAAGGTGTGTACTGATTTTAATACCTGTCTGCGCTAGTTTGGCCAGGAGGGATTAGACCTCCCTGCAAGGTGGTTATCTCATTAAATCAGCTCTCAATTAACATAAGAAAAAGGGGATCATGGGGGACCAACATGTATCGATTAGGCATTGTTAGCTATATAGAGGGCACAAGTAGCTATATTTAGAGCAGTGGGGCTTTAAAGATCTACTAACCTCAAATTTTAAGGTTCACTTCAAGGCCTGATTATCTACTATTAGGTCTTTAGCAACCAAAGTCTGCAGGGATTTATGCCCTGATGGCCTACTCCCTCGATGCAGTGCCCCTTAGGTATCTCAGCAAATGAAGTGGCACAAAATGACGAGTCTGGAACAAAAAATGCATAATTGTTGAAAATCATGATTGTATCACATAATTTGTTTGCATGTTACACAAGATTAATTTGTTCATGTTTGTTTCTCTTTTAGGATTCCATCACCACACCTACAAGTGCAGAAGCTACTGGTAGGAGAAGAGCTAATCTTGTGGCAAAAATGAGACAGCTTCATGGTGACCTTCATCTGGCTTCTGATGAAGATTCTTTCTTAGAAGGATTCGGACCTAGCGACACAAGACCAGGTCTGAGTCGTACCATGGGCCAGGAATACAAAAAACCAAGCAAACCGAAAGAGAAGAAGACAAAGAGGAAGAAGTCCAGGACTGTCCATGAGATGCTACGTGCATTGTCAGACAGTGAGTTATTGAGGGAGCGCTCTTCAGATGAATATTCTGATGATGAAGAACCGGTTGTGGTCAAGTTTAGACTGGCCGGATTGAGACCAGCTGTGCACAGGCTGGACCCGGTGCAAGACATTCTTATATCAAAACGAGAGGCTGGACAAGACGTAAGGATGGGGCTTGCTGCAGCCTTCACGCATAAAATGAGAACAACAGAACCACCCCGTAAGCCTGTCCACAAGAAACCGATGAATGCCGATCAAAAGCTATTTGCTAGAGCTCAAGGAACAATGGGAATGTCGAGCTTGAGAGCAGTCATGCAGGCATATCGAGACCGGGAGACATCGGACAAGCATTCAGCCAAGAGTGACAAGGTAGCTATGATCCGAGAACAGAAAGCAGAAGGCAAGCTGAGAGCAAAGGACTTCCTGGAAGAGAAACGCTTGAAAGCTATGCAAAAACGTGATAAGGAGATCACCAACATTTCTCATGCTTATGAAAGGCAAGCAAACAGAGAGATTGAAGAACTTGAAAAGAGGCGTGAGCTCCGAAGCAAGGATTCTGAGATCAAGGTTCGGGTGCGAAAGGAGAACACGTTCAGTCATGAATTCGGCAGTCAGCACACGTCTATATCCAATGCATTGCTACGCCATGACAGGCAAGCGAGAAGCGAGAAGCTCCTGCAAGAGAAAGAAGACTTCGCGCGTGCCGAGCACAAGTATGAAATGAGTCAACGAGAACTGGTCTGTAGGTACCTGGAGCATCGGCAGTTGATGCGACAAGCCCAGGTCGCCGTCGAGAAAGCGGCTCACGATACAAGAATGGCGCAGGAACACAACGAGAGGGTCATGGATGCAAGGGCAAATGTCTCAAGGCAGAAGGAGAAAGCCAGGCATGCGCAGGCGTTTTACCCTCTTCCCAAATGTGCCACTCACCCCGTGCTGCCCCCGGTGAGAAGAGAAGGCAAACCTGGTCAGTGGGACACCCTCATCTCCATGTATGAAGGAAGAGTGGGCAATCACCCGGCAATCATGGGTACTCAATGATCCTCTGAAGAATATATGTACAGTCAAACCTGCTTTAGTGACCACCTGTCTATAAAGACCACATTTTTTGTCTCCCTTGAAAATTATTTCTCATTAATATGTACTAAAGGAACCTGTTTACAAAGACCACCGTTCTTCAAAGACCACTTTTTGTGTTTCCTTTGGGCAATTGCTATAGACAGACCACATTTTTTGTCTCCCTTGAAATTTATTTCTCATTAAAAACATGTACTAAAGGGACCTGTTTACAAAAACCACCTGTCTTCAAAGACCACTTTTTGTGTTTCCTTTGGGCGGTCGCTATAGACAGGTTTGACTGTATGTTCATACCATTCTTACGCCTTAGAAGTAACCAAAGTATTTTAATTGAATCCTATTTAAAGGTATTTACTACCCTTCCATCTCTCAGTAGAACTTAGAAAGCAGACAGAATTAAGGCAGAAATTATTAGATTGAACTCTAACCAATTTAGGACTTGGATAATAAGACTTTATGTACAAATGGATGAAATCTTTATGGGAAAGTAAATGTTTCCTAAAGCAATTTTCATCAGTATTCTGTCAATATACTTCTGTAAAAGAAGGAACCACCCTGTGTATGTATTTACATTGCACATTTTGTATATGAGAGGCTTGTCCATATTTTTAGGATATTTAGATCAGTCACACTTTATCGTTCTGAATATCCAGAGGCTGAGTAACCTAGCTCGTCATGTTTTCATCATTAAGTCTTCCATTTTTGACCAGCTTGTTCTGAAATAAGGCCAGAAGTCTTGAAAAGAATGTATAAGGCTTTTTTCTGAAATTAAAAACACAGTAAAACAAGATTGGTTTACTTGACCAGTATCATCTCTATCAAGATCAAGTTACTCTCTTTCTACATACTTATTTTTGTTCAGTACACCTTCATATATCTATTCCCAAATTCAAGTAAACTTTAACAAAAATGAAGATATATTTTTTTGGTGAAATAGTGAAATTTAATAAAAGTTAATGTCTTATGGGTTATATATAAATTGTGCTAACTTTATTTTTTTAGTTTTGAATAGTGATGATCGATGCACACAAATATTGGATACTTCATTGTCTTCCAAGTTTATGTACAGTAATTTTTTTATGACCACTCTCTTGATGATCATGTGGAATGATAAACTTTTTGCATTACGACAGTGTACATGCAGTGTAAAAGAATTGTAATTTTGTTTTTTGTAATGCAAACATATGACAGTCATCATTTGTACAGTTGTATTTCAAGTGCAATATTTGTGTATTCCTTTTGTACAAAACTTTCTTTTTGTTGTTGTATGATTTGATCAAGCATATGAGAAAATAAAGATGCTTTTTGCTAACCTTAAGATAAAAATAGTGTGTATTTTTTAAATAATTGATCATATTCCTCTGCATAGTGAGTAAAAGTAAGATTTAGAACAAAGAAATATTTGGCTGGCTATCTGCACACGTTTTAAGGAGAAAGAATAATTCCCTAGCAATTGAACTAAGGGTACAATTGTATTGTATGAGGGAGGAAGAGGAAGAGAGAGAGAGAGAGAGAGAGAGAGGGAAAAGGAGGGAGAAGGAGAGGGAAAGAAAAAAAAACAACAATATAACGAGAATTAGAGGGAGAGGAAGGGGGTAGAGGGGGAGAAACAATTTGGACAAGAGAGGGTTTGAGGGGAGGAGTGAGAGGAATTGAGAGAGAGGGAGGGAGAGATAGAGAGGGGATATGAGAATACAATTTGTTTGTAAATGATTTATCTGAATACCTCGTACGATTCAATTATTCCTTGGAATTGGCAAATGGGGACACAGCCAGTTGCTAATCAATTCCATGCCTTGTCTCTCCTTCAATCTAATTTTCGAACAAATTAAACCTTGACAACCGTACACTGCGGATTAAATAAAAGCAACAATTAGCTGATACATTATGAAGCAGATTTACATCTATGAAGGCTTATTAATATAAGCATATCGATTAAAATAGCAACAAAGAGTAATTCAATCACAGATACTAGTAACGCATTAAATTAAAAAACATTTTGATATTTTGTTAGTAGTGGCATCTATATTAAGGGCTCGATCAAATATGACGCGCTAAAACCTCAGCGATTTTGTTTAGATAAAATACTTGCGTATTAATATAATGAATATCTCTATATTAATACGCTTTTATATGTCTATATCTCATTACACAGAGCTCAGTGAATACGCACAAGACTTTTGTGAAGTGCAGTTGCCATTCAATCATACGGGATGTACATGTTTAAAAAGAAAAGAAAAGAAAAAAAAAAAAAAAAAAAACCGCGGTTGCTTTTTTTGCGGCAGTTGATACCACGCCATATCTGAAAAATTAAACAACAATTGGCATGAAACATAATTATTTAATAAGCAGAAAACCGATAATTTAAAATGTTCTTTTATACATAACCGACTTTTAACAATTTCTCTCTTTAGTCGAAAACACTTTACGGTAAGATCTGACACACTTATTTGAAACATCTATTAAATAGAAGGTATAGATTATCAATTGGACTAACAATATGATCGCTGCTAAGAAAGCAAAACCATCAAAAATGTAGTACTCAAACCAAGATTAGTCATTGGCTGGATGATCGCATACAGCTGGGCATTCAAATTTGGCATTTAAAATTTGCGCCGTCTTTGGCTTGCAGTTAATTAGGTAGAGATCGCGTTGGTGGAGATTGTTAAGATTAAATAGGTCAGATTCTGGACTAGTGAATATACACGGAAGAAAAAAAAAACAATTGTTTCGTATACAAGCAGTGGCAGCTCGTTATCATATTCATCTACAATGGTGAATAAAGGTAATTTTCTAGATTTATTCAGCGTTCCCTGACATTCAATGAATGGTATAAACTCCCCTCCACCTCCCAACTGAGTACAAATACAGCCAAGTAAAAATTGGAATAAATGCTCTTGGTCTTTTCTAAATATTCAATGAGGGTAATTTTGTTTCTTCCATTATCCCTCATTGTTAAACGTCATTTCATAATGATATTAAGAGCCCTTTTTCTCGATGCAACAGGATATTTTACTTGCTAGGATGGGAAGCACTCACAGCCAGGGGCGGCCGAGCGACTTCCAAAGTGGGGGGGGGG
>BEXV01002779.1:40090-52871 GCA_003118195.1 Hemicentrotus pulcherrimus | reverse complement strand
CCCCCCCCCCCTCCCGGATACTGTTACAGAAAATATCCTGGGTAGACGAGGGTTATCAGCCTTTAACCCGTTTTTGTCTTTATTTCTCTTTAAATGACATATTCCCTGCGAAGGAACGTCCCCAATTCTAATTAATCAGCTTTGTAAATAAGGACAGTATCAGCTTGATGCCAATTAGGAACACTTTATTTCCGATGTGTTTTGATTTTTCTGTCGCTTGGTATAACAACTTAGATTTACGAAAAATGGCAGTTTTTTTAGGTGACACTGGGAACAATTTGAAGAATGGGACATTTATCTCATAGTGAGTTTAGGAAAAAATGTGATTCTTACATACTTATCAATGAGAATTGATCATATTTTTTACGGGCACTTATGACATTTACAACAAGACACTCCTTTCATTTAAAAACAAAAAATAATTAGATTTGCGCAAAGGCCCTTATCGGAAGGGGAAAGGAAAACTCATAAAAAAAAAAAGGAGGCACTTGCCAGAATAAAATGAGCCGTGGAATGAGAGTGGAAAAAATTAAGTCAGGGGCTACGTAAACGAAAACTATTTGTACTGTGCCTACTTCCCCACCCAATCACCCGAAAACTGCTTTCGAATAACCTATGTATCACATTTTTGTTTTACATTGAAAATTTAGCTTTTAATGCTCGCCTTATCAAAGTCTAATGTTTACTTATATTTTGCCTCATGTATCATTACTCTATGTTTGACCATTTCCCAACGTTGTATATGCATGAATGAATACATTTGAAATAAATATTTGCACGTTCTGCTAAGTTTACGCTAATATGGCTTCATATGCAATCCTCGGTCTGCAATTGTGTCGTAGCTTCACCGATGATCATGATGCTTGACCATGCACCCCGATTCACCTTCGATTGTCGTACACACAGTCACTTGTCAAGTTCTTCTTCGTTTCCGTCTGGCTAAGCCAACTCGAAAAATTCAATTTAATTGAATTACTGTCTAATGAAATAAATGTATCAACCGTTTTTCTTCAAAATCATGAACAACGTCAAGTATGAACGACTCGCCCTGCGCTCACAGTTCCCTAAAGTATAAACAACAGTAATGGAACTCTTATTGTAGCACCTATCGGATTATTACCTATTTTGGGTAATTTTGGGAGGTGGTTTAGCTATCTGTGTTGGTTTTAATTTTGCTACTATGCATTTAGTTCATGAAACATGAGGAATTTTTTGCACAGAAGCGCGTGAGGATGCCGAAAGGCGCGCAACTTCAAACTGAGGATAAGAGATATACGCGGAAAATTCAAGAAAGTACTGGAATACAACGATATCCAAGACTCACTAGGTATCAGAAGAAAAGCAAACATCCATTGAAGAACTAACACCTGTCATTACTGCAAGGTTGAAGAAAGCATAAGTGAAAATGTTGAGTTTGATCTTTATGAGAGAAACTTTGCCAGACTGAAGGAAGGCATACAGAGCCTGGGCAAAATTCAAAAATGCATTGTATGGTTGCTCATAGTCTGAATTAGAAAGCGTAAGAGAGAGTCAGGATAGATAGATGAAATAATCAACAAAGTTTGAGCGGAGAAATGGGACATAGAGAAACAAAGAGGAGACATCGATAAATCGCACAGATTAGGTTCGAAAAATGAATGATCAACCAAATGAATCACTGTTCGATTTACCAACTACACGGCGTAACATGGTCTTCCAGGCAAGAACCAAACTCAGAGGTTTGGAGGGGACTCACATCTACACACAAGATAATTTGACAAAAGAGGGACACTGTTTCGGGAGATGAAGTCAAAACATAAGAAAATAACTAAAAACAATTTTGATTCAAGATGGCTAAATCATATTACTGACCACAAATGAACGCCGTCTAGTTTTTACAAAGATGGCTAGCATCAGCAACTTGTCAGTGCCTTCATAAGCACGAACCACGGTAGATGGTTAGTAAAAAAGAGACATTATTATCCCGTATATTGAAATTTCATTTCTATTGGTATTCATACTGGAAGTAGCAATTAATACATCTCTGTAATTGTCGTATTGTTCATGTGACACTGTATACGCTTTGCTGAAATGTCATTATGTTGGAAGCACTGGACTGTCCATGCATCGAATTAAGTTCGAATTAGTTTGCTTTACGTGCGGTTACATATTTTCGAACGGTTTTAATACAAGCTTATTCTAATATAAATACGTTTCGTTGGAAATCCACTTTATCCCTCTGGACTAATCGTTAAATATTTTTCCCTAACTGGATTCACTGCCTCCTATTTAATCACATTGCGGCTACAGGAAACGTGTGATTGTATTGGAAGAGTAAAATACCGAACGTGTAGAGTGCGACTCTCTATTACGCGCGCAGTTTCAAAGATTAGGAAATTTTAGCTTTGCGTGGGCTGAGACGTGTGACCTCCATTCAAGGCAGTGCATTAAAAGGACGTCGATCGTAGCATAGACCTATTGTCTTCGTGCGAATCTAAAAGTCCCTATTAATTTCAACCTGGTACTTATTCATTTTGTTTTCGTGATGAATGACGTTTAAACTTCATGCGTCGTTTTTGGTTTGCACATTAAAGAATCGTTAATATATTTCATCTGTTAAAGAAGTATTAATTAATTAATATTGACTTCCTATACCGCCTTAACCGTAGGTGAGGGTGATAATTGACAAGTTGTATTGGCAGTCAATATTAATAATATTAACCACATCGGACATTTAGAGCAAACAAGAAATTCTTACTATCCTATACTGTTAAGTCATGTAAAATAAGGTAGCCTACACTGCACAGGGTTTCCCAGCATGAACAGTGGCAAAACTATCGTCAAACCATCACTGTGCATCAAGTGCTTGACGAAATTTTGGATACACGGCAAACAGACTTGTAGGCCATTATTAAAATGTTTCCGCTGAGATGTCTGATACGATGAATACAAGTATGAATGGCAAACATTTATATTACATTGACTGGGCTTGAGAGGTTCATCAGAAATATTGACCAAGCTGGGATCAGATTCCCCCGAGTCGAAGACGAGGGAAACGTGGTTTTGAAAGAAGCCCTGTCAATTTAATTATTATTACCTATACAAGGCATTTTTTTTTAACAAATGATATACAACATTTGTTATCAAGCATGAATTTTACTCACGTCTGTTTGCCGGTCTATCTGATTTCAGGCTATTCAGGAAGTATGTAATTGTGACGTAACAATGATTGTTACCGCGCGTACACTTTAACGCTTACATGATACTGCGCGTATGCGCGCTTTGATAAAAGCGCACCGACAATAAAGAGTGGGAAATTATGATAGAATGTTGCCCTCTGATTTTAGTACAGTGGTCTAAGGGAATACCCGGAATAGGGAAATATGGCAAATATTGCCCGCTTCGGTTTCATATTCGGAGCAGCGCACAAAATTTGATTCCATATTTAGCAGCTAGAATAATGGGTTAAAATAGTCTAAATACGACTTTATATTTAACTAGCTAGAACGTCTTGTATGGGTAAAAATAGTACTAATGTTTCAAGTAAAAGTCTGAAATATAATAAACACTGTGGTAAATGTACCTGACTACAATGTTATCAGTAAGGACAGTAATAGAAATGGTGGAGGAGTCCTGACTTATTTTTATGAAAGCATATGCTATGCAGGTTAAAACACAGTTCGTTTTTGGCGAACGGAAGCAATTTCACTATGGATACGGCAGAGAAATGCAAGTCCCATTGTATTTGTTTGATTGGTACATGCCGCTAAAATCTAAAGCGGATATACTCGCTGAATATGAAGACTTGTTAGTTTATGCTAATTGTTTTGTAGGTGACGTCGATGGAATACTTTAAAAAACTCAGCTAAAAGGGACAACTGAGAAAATATCATTTTTTTAAAATGATATCGTTTGGACTAGATAAATGTGATAATTTAGTGTCATCCATAATGGTTTGAGCGGCCGTTCCATTAGTTGTTTAATATGTAAATCTCCTTAAACACATGGTTCTGCAAAATATGTTACGTGTGGACAATAAAAGGGCTAATAATGATTTATCTTAGTCTGACTTACCACATTTTCATGGGATGGTAATCTTCTGATAAATGTCTTGATCAATTACAGAAACTCCAAAATAAAGCGGGAATAATCATTTTGAAGATAAATCGGTAATCATATATATTATATCATCTATTACATGATATCCTTAAATGGCACACTTTGTCCATACGGCGTACTAAAGACATGAACATTATGATATTTAAAGTACCACATGTTTCTTTTAGAGCTACAAGATATACACTTCGAAGTCAATATATTCTTGCCCTTCCTTAACCCAGGATAAACTATTGTAAAAGAACCTTTGTCTATTAATGTTCCGTGTTGATGTATTACTATTGACGTAAAACAAGTGTGATGCATTGTCTTCCCTTAAAAGACATTTGCCATAAAACTTATCAACCCAAGATCACTGTAGTTATTTTTGTTGTAGCTATTATTTGAACCAAATATTGAGACCTTAGTGACTTTAGAGAATGCCGAAAGATCGCATTTATTTGTAGTCTACTTTACGCTATTCTGTTTCTATAATTAGTTGTTTTTTCTCTACTGTCTGCCTTGAATATTTTGTTTCTTTGGAAACTGATATTTTGCCATTGTTCTTTGTCGTTTGCTTATGTAAATTAAAATGTTTTACTGTACAATTCCTGGAAAGACTAGAGTCATCGTAACGATACCGCTCAAAATGACTGGGCTTCGCAGCCGTTTATTCTTTATCGTAACTTATTATACAATTCGTTATTGTTTTACCGAATGCATGCTGTTTTTTAATACAGAAAATGAAACGAACAAACGAGGCAATAATCAAACGCCTCACCTGGTTTGTGACATTCGACGTACGCTTGGTATTTGTAGGACACTGTAGAAAACGTGCAGCTTCGGTGGTGCACAACTTCGTTAATGCAGTTGTATACCAACGTCATACTGTACGAGCTGCTATACTCAACGAAATCCCACCATTTAAGCTCCCTAAAACCAAGCTGATATACAGGTATTACCAATGATAAGCATAATCAATATCCAGCTAAATAAAACTTTCAAATGACTTTTAGTGTAAGTAGCGACATTCTTTCTATCATCTTCCCTTCTTCTTGTATATCAATTAGTTTATTTATCATTCATTATTTAACGTATGGGTCAATAGATCTTTGACAAAGCGGCCGTTCTGTATCACGGGTTAATAGAAATCAAATAAATGATTTAATGTCCTTTGTTGAGGCATTTTCTCTTTTTTGGGAGAAAAAGCAAACACCCATTTGAGAAACTAATATATGTCATTACTCCAAATTTGACGAAAGCATTCCTGAAACTTTTGAGTTTGATCTTTCTGAGAGAGCTGGCCAATTAGCATACGCACGTTTTCTTACCAGTTGGGGTAAACAAACCAAAATACGATGGTACTCATATCACATGTTCAGGTGTTTAAACAGAAATATTTGTTTTCCTGATTTGGCAGTGGGTTCTGTTGATAATATCATAGATTTCTTTCTGGGAGAGATTATGTTTCAAAGTTCGCTCTCTATCTATAACAATTTTTCCTTTTCATATGTTTATATTAATCTCTCTCTTCTGTAAATGTTTCACATGTGTAATTGTTTCTAGTCTGTTAAGGTAGTTTAGTTGTTAGGTATTTTTTCTTCTTCAAAGTAATCAAAGCATTCGGGTATTACATTCTGTTTGGGGACCTTGCTCTAACAATAGGGTGATCACACTGCCTGTGCACACAGTCTTCCCCACGCGCACACGCACACACAGCAGCAGTCAGTTGGTTGAAATAGCAATTGTTGTAAATTTATTTTATAAAAAACTAAACAATATTCTTAAATTTGTATTTTTCATATATTTCAAGCATACCTTTCACTACAATTCTGTGTAGATTCATTGTTATAGGCATTTGGTAAATATGTTAAATTATTTAATTAGAATATTGTCTTTTCATCCATGTGTAAAATGGCCCGCTGATAGCCTATTGACTTGCACTGTTATGCTGCATGGTAAACATGCACCTCAATTTATAAAACTCCCCTACAAAAATGGAATACCCTCATGTGTTCACTCATTAAACTAATTTGTTGTTTACACTCGAGGTAGCCACAACTTTACGGGGGTCACCAAACTTGTAACTTTAAAATTCAGCCCCTGTGGAATGTTATGGCCTGTTGAATTGTTTCTCGAAAAATCGTCATAAATCTTCAAATCTGATATCTTTTAAAAATACAGATATACTGTGAGGTAGCTAAAAGACTGGAGATTCGTATCAAATGATCGTTTTTTTCTGAATAATTTGTGAAACACATCAAAAAATTGTTGTGACGGTGATGCAAGTATAAATATTTGGAATTTAAGGTTAATATTTGGTGTAATTATGATCTATAAATACATGATTTAAAAAATGCCAAAAAAATAAACAGTTTGACTTTCTTAATTTGCATAAGAGTGCGCGAATATATAATTAGCTGAAATGACCTAGTTTGCACATTTGATGAATATTCATGATTGTTGTTTTCTTCAAATAAAATATATCAACATACCTGTCTGATATACAAAGGTTTCACTGATGTATCATGTTCGGTTTTGATTTGATTACATATGCGCAAATTAATTAGGCGGACTTTTTCATATATGCAGATTCGCAAAAATTGCAAAAATGACTTATTTTGTTGGCTTCTGTTTTCAAAACGGTTTTAAAAACGGTAATAGATATATATGAATTTTCTTTGTTGTACTTTTCACCACACAGATAATATTTTAGTGTCTGATAATGTAATTTAATATTTGTGTCGAAGAAAGTGATGAATAATGTTGTCAACTTCGTCGAATTTTGCAATTTTTGCCAATTTGACCATTTCTGACAGGTTTTTCGGTAATTCTGCGATATCAAAAAAAAAAAGGTATAAAATCACAACGCATTGACCGATTTTTTATACATTCTTTTTTAAAGCTTTCATGAATCTTGATCATTTGCAATAATGAAATAGCATGTGTTTGTTGTACCTAATTTTGGTGTGCTATACCTACTAACAAGCCCAGCTTCTATAAGGTCTCCTCATGCTTTCATGTACAGACATGATCTTACATCAGTAACTTATAATAGAATTTCTTTAGTTAATAACAAGAGTTATATCTTGAATATTATTATTGCACTTCAAGTTATGTGTGTTATTCTGATAATATGCTGTTCCAGTTACTTTATTTAATTATGTACAAATGTATGTGAAAGAAGAAATACAATTTTCAATTTTAATTTCAATTTCAATGAACTATGAACTAAAGTTTTAACTTTCTCTTCCTGTTACAATCAATGTGGTGCATGTCTGGTATTCCCTCCAAATAACATGAAATATTTTTGCACTCTCCACTGTAAAGAATGTAAGCCTATCATAATGCCATTATCCTCATTAGGTATTTATAAACAATTGGCTTATTTATTTTAAACGCCTGATATTTTATACTAGGTTCTTCTCACAAACATATAGTTATCTAAACATAAATAAAATAGTATCCAGAAGACAGGAAATGTTAAATAGACATTCAACATTCGAGTGCCTTACCTAGTTTGTGACCTGCAATATTAACATGTTTAGGGATTCGAGGACCTCCGAGTTGAACCTTTTAGACGTTGGCTATATAACATTGGTTTGAGGGAAACTTGTTACATTATTTGGAAAGTTGAAAGAACTTTAAAATGGAAATGAAGTTGCAGAGAAGATCGACAATGATTTTTGACCGGTGGGCGCAAAGATTTCATAACAAGATCATGTACTACAAAAATCGTTTTAAAGCAATTGGAGAACGTTCAAGAGCGATGGAGTACAATTTGAAAATAATCACCACATCCGGAAACACAACAACCACCGCCTCATCAATTTACCCGAATGTTACCGAACTTTAAATTATCAAAGTAGCAAATCGGGGAGGTGATAAGAAAACTTAAATTGTTAAAAAGTAAAGCTCGTTTCAAGTTGCTTAGCACGACCCGGCCTCCGTTCAGCATTAGACAGCCCTCTTCTCCACATACCAAGAAGTGACCGATGACATTGCTTGTAAATCATATGTACCCTACAACGGGACAAATGTACATAATCTTCACTACACACCTTTTTAGACGCATAGTTTTAACTAAAATTGTTTACATGTTACCACGTAAATTACTATGAAACCTATTGCATGAGACCGCTTATGTTACTAGACATATTATTAACTATCATCACTCTTATGATGATTGTTATAATGAAGTAGAAATGAGACAGATGATTATTACGAGACTCTGGTGTAAGGCATATCGCCAGGAAACGTCTCATTGGAGTTTAGATTTGCGTGGACGGTTACGTGTGACTTCCAATCAAGCTAGTGCATTAAAAGGACGTCGACCGTAGCAATCCACATTGTCTTCGTGCGAGTCTAAAAGTCCCTAAAGTTTCCCGCCAGATTTGTGTCACCATCTCGAGCATCATCCACCGCAGATAGGAGAATAACAAAGAGAGGAAGAGAATGAGTGGTGTCAACCATCTGCTTTAGAAAGTTGCCAGACAGATCATCTCGGGTAAATACAAAATGGGAACCTCAGCCGGCAGTGACATATCGTGCACGATGATGTCGATCTTAAGAGGTCCGGTCAGCGACTCTCGGCTGCTGATTTGTATCGCCCTTTAAATACAGGAGATAAGAGGTGAGCGTTTGCCCAAAGCAGAACGAGACACGTGCCGACAATCGCAGCGTGTGGTGGATTGGTGATTCAACCAACGTTCGCAGATATCTCCTCTTCAGAAGTCCTACGCCGGTGTAGCTGCTTACAAGACAAATGGTTCATTGGATTTCATCATGGAACATTCGAGAACCAAAATGAAACTGGTGTTTAAGTGACCTTCTATGAATTATGATAATGGAAAGGCTACTAATGATTCTTGCTGCTACGATAGTAAGAGACGTGATCAGAAATATAGCCAAAACCAGAACAAGGGGCCTCTTCTTCATGTACATTACTTCCAAATGTTTAAAACCGAAAGGACAGAACGACCAATAGCAAATACAAAACTTACAACGAAGTAAACTCAACCAAGATATGAACAAAACAGTAAGATATTACTGATTTATTTTGCATATGTTAATGCTTGAAAATTCCTAAATCATTTTGGGGAGGTAAATGGGAACCTGGTAGGATTATGCCTTGAAATGCACTGTGCGCCGATAACGGCTGCAGGAGCTATACCTAGCCTAAGGGTAATCATTTCCATCAGTTATTACAACTAGTAGAAAATAGCTATAAGGATACGAGAAAGTTTTAGCATGTCTATTGACCTTATATTTTAGTGTCATCCGGAAACGAGTATCAGCAACGAGGTTGTACCTCTCGGTTTTTGTAATCACTCTATGGTTTTACTTATTCCATACAAATAGTAAGCAAGTAGTGAAAGTCTTCAATTTTAGAACCTGCACATTTTGTTAAAAACAAAATATAAGAATACACTGACATTTATGCCATGACATATTATTATATGTATTGACAATGTAAATAAAGCCCATGAAAATTGTTTGTATTTTAAATAAAGCGAACGATGTGCAAAACTTCCGCTTTTGCAATAAAAACACACGGCATCTTAAATTCCTAGAGATATGCTTAAGCTGGGAAGACACATTGACTTGCTTTGGCCAGAAAATTGGTGACCCTCAACACTAGCCTGTTAACATAAAAGGCACGTTTTACTTACATAACATAGCGAAAATTAAAAGAAAAAAATTATATTGTTTAAATGAAAAAAGATACATTTCTGACGATCTTTAAATAAATATAAAAAGTAATAAAATACATTATACCAATGGCGAAAGTTAGGACCTAACATTGGCATCGGCATAGTCATTGGTTTGATCAGATGGGCTTAATATATTATTTGCTAATACAAGGTAGGAGCTTTCAGCTTAATTTCAAATTAGGAAAAGCGTTTAATAGTCGATGACAAAACTCAAAACTCAAAACTCAAAGCTCATCACGGGCAAAGCTATGCACTGACCTTTCGACCTTTCCAAGATTATCCAGACTGACACCATAGTTGTGATTCGACTAATTGGTTCACTTAATAGGGGATTTTATGTTAACCCGCAAGAGTCTAGAATCAAGCTTTAATATCACTGAATGATAAACATTGCGTGGAAATACCATGCCTATCTACGACATTAAGCCATTCACCAAATCTAGAGATGAAAACCCAACAAGTGTCACCATTAAAAATATGACACTCTCAGTGGACGATTGTATAATTAGGCCTTTACGACTTACCAAAATAACCTTGAAATCTAAGGCCGGCTTTAACAACAACAAAAAATAACCGTTTTTGAGAAAAACATGTGTATTAAAGCAATCAAAACTCATAAATATCAGCCCAAAGAGGGAGTAAAAAGTTTTTGTAACAAGTTATTTAAAAAAGAAATAATAAAATCCGACCGACTGACCCATGGTTTGGCACCTAAAAGGCAATACAGCATCTTTTTGTTAGGCCTTAGGGTGAGTATACATGAAATTAAGTATGACGTAAAAGGGGATACAGATTATGTAAAAAAAACGATCTTGTTTCTCGCAACTTACCCGTACCGTTCAAGATCTTCCCAGGAAAATGGAAACATGAAACTACTCGATGTCACCTGTCTTCTGCCAAGGCCCTTAACAAGGTGATACATAAAAAGTTTCTTCATAAGCTCGACTACTATATCATTATAAACTCTACTGATACATGGTTGGTTAACTTTTGGTCGTGATGACTACACAGCAGGTAATCATAAAATTGTGATGTCCTGTTCAAAAGCCTCACCTGGTTTGTGGCATCTAACGTATGTATGGTATTTTTTGTGACGTTTAAGTAAAGGTGCACATTTGGTGATAAGTAAACCCGTAAGTGCAATCGTACACTAACGTCATACTGACCGTGCTTCCCCGGTCAAAATAATCTTCTACAAGTTCACTAGCAACACTTAAATTGACTAATGAAATAATTAGAGCGTGTTTTCATATTTTTTTTTCTTCTTAATATTGTTATCACCATTTGCTCATGAAAAAAAGAACAAGACGGAAACTCACAGGTGACAAGGTTTGTACACCGTAAATGTTATTAAAATTGTCCTTTTCCCATTTCAAGAGGAAATTTAATTGTTGTAGTTTACACCGAAAAAAGGCTGAGTGACCTAATTCCCGTAACGTCGTGTGTCAAATGTCCCTTTATCATCATGATAAACATTCATTCATTACAACAGGTAAAACGTAATGTAAACGCTATTTTTACTGTATATTGTAACAATAAGATCGTACAACGCACGGTATTCAACCCTTTAAGACCTGCACGAGGCACGACAATAGGCTGGAAGATCACCAGTTATACGGATGAAGCTATTTGGAAGTACCTTTTAATCACATTAATTTGTTTATTATATTATATATGGTAAGACATTACAATTAAAGTGCTGAAATTCGAACAAAAAGGATCATATCCTTAATTCGTTATTTTTCCATACATCCGAATATTTAAACATACTAGAACATAGGGGATCATTTCGAAGCGCTTCGTCTACCTTTAAGTTCATAAAAAACAGCCATGGTCGACAACGACAATAAACGCTTTGCAAGACGCGATGATAACAGAAAAAGCATTTGGAAAATGTCCTTTAAAAATCGATATCTTGCAAACAACGTTTATAATGAAACCACCATGGGGCTGTTGAATTTGATGGGTTCGGGCCTACATCCACCGCTATCTTCCAATTTTACAAAGGAGCTCATTTCATCTTAATTTTACGATTGTCGATGCTTTGTATTCTTAAAACTAAGAAATCGAAGTGAAGTGGCGTAAAAATACACCTAGTACTCACATTCCCTCCTCCAATGATAAGCAAAGTACCAATTCCAAGTTACTACCTTTAATGAAATTGGCACGGGCTCCCTTTTAAATTAATACCATATAAAATGCCAACGTTTGTTTTTGTCTAATGTTTATGGTAAGTATTTCCTACTATGTCATAGTTTGAATTGCCCATAAATATGCTCATATTATTCAACTGCAAAAAAAGTGGCTAAAATGAAAGAAAGAAACAAAGATAGATATACATAAAACAGAGAGATATCTTGCCATCATCGGCTGGTAGCAAGTAAGTAGTGATAGGTAGCGTTGGTGTGGTGGAGATCAAAATTAAATAGGCTTTATTCTGGACTAAACATCACCACGCGTTTCATTCTGTCTCTACCCATGTATACGATTTCATGTCCCTTATAGAATAACTGCGGATTTGGCCCAGTCGCGGATTCAGGATTTACAGTATATCTACAAGAGCGCTTATGCTGATATGCATCTGCATGTGTACATAATCCAGTAAATGGTCATATGAATACCACACCCTTCTAACTTGATACGTCCGGGAGAAGTAACAAAATAACCCAAACGCCTCACCTGGTTTGTGGCATCCGACGAAGAGTTGGTATTTGGTTGAGTATGTATTGAACGAGCAGATTCCGTGTACAAATATCCGAATAACAAGACAATGTAGTTATACTGAACGTGTTGCCAACGTCATAGTAATCCCATCAATATCGGCACAATTTGACGACAAATTTGTGATTAATGACAATATACAAGCTAATCATAATAAACATACAGTCTACTCCAACTGCAATTTGACAGCTTGATCTGTACCTTGCATTTATATTGATCAGATCCGTAGGTGAGACGAATATCAGCTTCATATACATTTATACCACTACAAG
>BEXV01002779.1:20718-37301 GCA_003118195.1 Hemicentrotus pulcherrimus | reverse complement strand
GGGACGACTTAATATAATTTGTCTAGGGTACGATTGTATAGCAGTCAAATGTAGGTTGAATGCAATTTACATCGACAGCTCGTACACGTGTGCGAGCTTCCGCCACGGAGATTAGGGCGTGGCATCAATTTATGATGTAATTGAATCATTCTAGCGGTGATTTACTTTATTGTACGACATGGGTCTTATGGTTTCCAGAGTTGTTGATCTCGTTCTGTTTTACCTGTGTTACTTTTAACCATAGTCCATGTGCGGTCCAGGTTCCTAAAGGAACTAGCCAAAACATTTATGCTGAATAAACGGCCGGCTTTCAGTAGTCGTTGTCAGGATGTCCCACAACAATATAATTAGTGTGATATGTGTTTGTATTAAGAGTGATATTGAGAAGTGAAGTTATAGGACATACATTATAACTGATAACCATAGACATGCCCTTTTACCGGTGAGTGACAACAAATCGAAATACCATCAGATTCACAGCACATGTTGAAGAATTTATGTTAATTCCTATTTCTGTTACTTATTATCAGGTGGGCTGTATATAGTACAGACCACCTTATAATTTCGTTAGAATTGCCTTTATTTATTATTAAATAATTTTCTTATTTCTAACCACTTTTTTGTGAATAAAATAACACGAAAATGGCTCAATCAAATGCCTTGAAATTTGGCACACATATGTATAGGCATATGTACGAAGCACAATAACGTTTTCAACATTGACCTTTACTGATGACGTCATCTAGGCGCCATTTTGTAAAATTTTACGAAAATCAACTCATTATCATATCTTCATAACCAAAAGGTATTTTTCATTCATATTCATCATGATCAAGGTCAATATCCGTTTGGTCAATTTCAGGTCAAATAACGCGCGCGCGCTAAATTTTAAAATGCTCAAAATCGTATCAAAATCATTTTGCATATGTTTTAGGCCATTCTAAGAATTTTATACAAAATCGCGCACACGCTCATGCGCGCGTAAAACTATTACACAACATAGAATCGCCATTTTGTTTTCTTTCATAATATTTCACATATGTTTACAAACAAATTGATACCATGTTTGTCTCTTTATGACTATTAATAACGGAATGATCGACCGTTTAACAAAAACTTCCGTGCGCGCGAGCTCTTGTAAATACATAGCATATATAGGCAAAAACAAAATCCATTGTAACTCTTTAGGATACAAGGTGATTCAATTTTTGTTTTCATATTTTGTTAGAGTATGAATCGGAGATATGATTTGACCCTCAATTAACTCATGACGTCATCAGAATGGGCTCCGAACTCATAATTTCAATTTGGATATTATGACGTCAGCATATTTTGGAAAATCAAGCGTATCTCTGTAAATATTGATCAATTTTCTTCTCAAGTTTGATATGTTCTAGCTGAGACAATTGTCTACCAATGCAGTACCCACAATTTTACATTTTGACAAAGGCATCATGGCGTATATTTGCGATTAAAGGTGGAATGTCAATTTTTCACATTTTGCGTGTATTCTCTACTGAACATGATTTTTTTCTCAAAACTGGATACTACATTCCCGTCTTTCGCGAGCAATATCTCCGTCGTTAATTTAGCATCGTTTACGCTGAACTTTGAGTATGTTGTAGCTGAGGCAATTAGCTATCTCAAATATGCACTTCATTTTGTCTCAAATTTTAGTTGAACCAGCCTACCTATACTTGTTCCAAACAAGTATTGCAAATCTATTTTTTCTTAATATTATAAAATATGATTTTCAAAGGGAATATGTTTCCACGTTCTCCTTCGTATATGACGAAGGTCTGGGATTAACCATAAATGAAAGGCCTGGAAATGTCCTTATTCCTCCTTTAATTTAAAAAAAAAAAAGTTCTTCAAGCAAAGGAAACAAATATAGAAACAAAGGAAACCTTTTACAACAAATATCAAACAACTAGACAAGATAATAAGGTTCCACTTGATGGAGAAGATAACAAAGTAACGTGTGTTCATTGAATTCCTTCGCTCTTTTTCAGATTACAGGACTTTAGAATNATTGTATACGACGATGCTATTCAACTAAAGCTGAATAATACATGTTCACACCAAAATCACAATATTATTTTCCCTCATATTGTAGCACTAAAAGTTGCCGACAAAAATGAATTTAGATTTTGAAAGTCATAACCAATGTTGCTTATTTAATAACTGTCTGAAAAATTAATGTCATGGATGGATGGTGCTATATAACATGAATGCCGCCCCGACAATCACATATTCTGATTTCCCTTTTCCTTGTCGAATCAAACTCTGAAAATCAATTCACTTGAATTACTGTGGAATATAACGACAGTATCAACTGTTTAATTTTCCTTTTATTTTAACTCTAAAGAAGCAATAACCAAACGCCTCACCTGGTTTGTGACATACGACAAATGCTTGGTATTTGTTTGACAATGTTTGGAACGTGCAGCTTTTGTGGTAAGCAACGTCGTAAGTGTAGCTGTACATTTTTCATGAGCTGATATATTCAACAACATCCCAACACCTTTGCTTCCTGAAACTAAGCTGAAGACAGATGTTCATAATATACTGGTAGTGCCAATAAGCATAATAAATATGCAGCTTATTTCAATTTCCAGTTTTCTTTACGCGCATGTACGTTTTGTTATTCTGGGATGGGGGAGGGGTCATATTATTGTCATTCCTTTCATCGATGATTGTTTAACTATTATTTCTTTATCATTCTCCCCTGCATGTAGGCTCATTGGAAGAGCCGTGTTCCCGTTTTCGGGTTCGAAATCAAGTAGATAATGTGCTTTGGTAAGACTCTAATCCTATTCCATGCCCACTCAGTCGGGGACGACTTAATACAATGTGTCTATGTTACGATTGTATAGCAGTCAAATGTAGGTTGAATGCAATTTACATTGACAGCTCGTACACGTGTGCGAGCTTCCGCCACGGAGATTAGGGCGTGGCATCAATTTATGATGTAATTGAATCATTCTAGCGGTGATTTACTTTATTGTACGACATGGGTCTTATGGTTTCCAGAGTTGTTGATCTCGTTCTGTTTTACCTGTGTTACTTTTAACCATAGTCCATGTGCGGTCCAGGTTCCTAAAGGAACTAGCCAAAACATTTATGCTGAATAAACGGCCGGCTTTCAGTAGTCGTTGTCAGGATGTCCCACAACAATATAATTAGTGTGATATGTGTTTGTATTAAGAGTGATATTGAGAAGTGAAGTTATAGGACAGACATCCCGGTCACCTGATGTATAACTGATAGCCATAGACATGCCCTTTTACCGGTGAGTGACAACAAATCGAAATACCATCAGATTTACAGCACATGTTCACGAATTTATGTTCATTCCTATTTCTGTTTACTCATTAGTTTTTCTTAATATTATGAAATATGGTTTTCAAAGGGAAAATGTTCCCACGTTCTCTTTCGTATATTACAAAGGTCTGAGATTAACCCAAAATTAAAGTCCTGAAAATGTCTTTATTTCTTCAATAAAAAAAGGTTCTTGAAATAGAGGAGAACAAAAAGAGAAACAAAGAAACCTTTTACAACAAATTCCAAACACTTCTATACAACTAGACAAGATAATAAGGTTCCACTTGAAAGAGAAGATGACAAAGTAACGTGTGTTCATTGAATTCCTTCGCTCTTTTTCAGATTACAGGACTTTAGAATTTAGGCTTGGCACGCGTAATTTGTTTGTTGGGGGATTGCAGTTTATTTCGTTCTGTATTTGTATAATCTTTTGAGTTGTTTCTGAATTTTAAGAAATGTTTCAATCAGCAACAGAGCATCATTTTGTTTTAAGAAAAGGATATCATTCTAGAAAAAGTATGAAATATAAATATCTTTCTAGATAACGATACAAATACATTTGTTATGATTACAATTGGAAAACCTAAGAAGAAAGGGACACTCATTTTATAGTGCACTTGGTAGAAAGCCAAATGGGAATCTTACGAAATCGACTAGTGAAACCTATTTTCTTAAAGGAACGGACACCCATTAAATTTGGAAGCGGATACTTTTAACATTAACGAAAATGCGCTTATCGGAAGGGGAAAACACTCATTAGAAAAAAAAAAAGGAAGGCACTTGCTGATTTTTTTTGTCCTTTTTCGGGCAAAAGATACGCACTTAGAGGTTACTTAAATTAGAATGAAAATTGTGCTTCTTTCCTCACCCACCCCCATGGAAAACCACTTCTGTACTTTACCCTCTACTTATCGTATATTTGTTAACATTTTGCAAAATAGATATTACTCTTTATTTTACCATGTCCCAACCATTTCATTGCATGTATGATTCGATTTAATACAAACATCGACCCTTTCTGATATTTCGTCTTTACTACGCCTTCAGGTGGAATTCTTATCCTATTTGTTTGTCTTATTTTTAATTAGTTGCTCGGCTCTCCAAATATATCTAGCGATTCAAAATATGAAGAGGATAATCTTTACCGTTTTTAGGATAGGAAAATTAAACTGAATTATTATCGAATGAAATGAAAGTTTCAATTTTCTGTTTCTCTTTTTTGTTTAAAGTGCTGAGTGATTTGTAGAAAAAAATCATGGTTTTTATTGTATAATCTAGAAGTGTATATTCTCACTATCAATATGCTCTTTGAATTTTCAAAAAACTCAATCTGGAAGTATGTTAAATTAGAGTTTATAATTTGGTTTATCACACTACCCAATTCGTTTCTCCAGCCCCTTTGTGAAACGATCGAAGTGACCTCTATATGCAAATTTCGGCATACTACGTCACGGACATACTCGACCTACTAAGGCTGTTTGCCTTATCCGTACAATGTGTTCGCAATGTCATAGTATACACGAAAAATCTGGACTGGTTTTATTTTATAACATTTACTTTGCAAAAGATTCCTCCCAAACTTCAAGAAAAAAGAGATGCTAGCCTCGATGAGTGAAATATGTATCGCATAAATCCCAATTTCCTCTATGAGATCGTTAACTCCATGATGAGATTCACAGAATTTGGTTGTCTATTGCCGATGAGATTGTTGTGATGGTGATCGCTGGAAGTTGCATGGGTCAAGAGACTCAAGTCTGCTGGAAAAAAAGCTTCATATGAACATTTTCCTATGTGGACGACTTCACAAAATTCATCTTTCCACTAAACAAATCATATCCTGTCTGTAATTAAATGTTTTGATTGAAGTTTTAACATAAGTTTGGGATTAAATAGTTTTTAGTGTGTCAATGACCGTTAGATCTTTAGGCTGCCCGGCGCTGTGCGATCAGCGCACGGTCAACACTACTGCGAGTGACGTCAGTGGTGACGTCAAATCCCGACTTGCATCACGTGACTGTGAGTAAGCTTTTCAGAATTGAACGCTTGCGTTGGCTGAAAAATGCCAATTTCAACACTTAATAACAAAAAAACGGTAAATCCGAGAGTAAACAAACTTTGATTTATTTGTTCAGTTTATATCAAATAATGTATACCCAGCATTCTTTTTCAATTGTTGAACACATCAAAATACGAGTAACTCAGCACTTTAAACTTTAAAGAGGCAATAGTCAAACGCCTCACCTGGTTTGTGGTATCCAACAAATGTTTGGTATTTTTCTGACCGTGTAACAAACGTGCATGTTTGGTGGTGCGCAACTACGTAAGTGCAGCTGTGCACCAACGTCATACTGTACGATATGCTAAATTCAAAAGCATCTCACCACTTAAGCTCTCCGAAACCAAGCTGCCAACATATGTTTATAATAAAATGCTCATCTAGATAATCATAATCACCATCCAGTTTATTCTAGCTTTCAAGCGACTGTGCATGTATGTAGCGACTTTGCTTCTGTCATCTTCTTCTCCTTCCATTATATTGAATCATGTATTCATTATTTATCATAAAACATTTAGGTACGATGGCTTATTGACCGAACTTCTTTCTGACCCACCTGTCGCACTTTAAAATCTGACCCTCTTTTTTCCCATTCAATTTCTACACGGAGGAATTTTCAAGAGATAGCTTTTCTGTGATTAAGATCAAACTTTTCACGAGCGCGGCCATCTGTTCGTCGAACAATACGATCAACGTTTAAAAAGTTTCTTAAAATGACACTTTGAGCGAGAAATGATGTCGGAGGTAAACTTGTTAATATGGTAATATTGAAATTATATGAAACTAACGTATGTCTTTTTCCAAGGCCATGTCTTGTGGGGTAACAGGGTTGATTTAAATGGATAGTTGAGTTTTGTTGCAGAGGGCGCTGAACAAAATATCTTGTTTGTGAGATAATGAAAAAAAAAAATGAGTGTCAAATATGAAAGAACAAGCAATCTAAATAGTAAGTTCATCTTTATTTAATCGAAATCCTTTCAGAAACGGCAGAAATACCAATAAATATAACAATTTATAATATTTGTGTTATGCCCCACAGTGCCTCACAAATACTCGATAATTTGAACCAGGCGTTTAAAAAAAAACAGATAGCGCCTAATACGTGTTATTTCAGCCAATGCCGATGTTGGCTTTTTGTTGGCTTTTCGTGTTGGTTATAATACGCACAACTAGCCGGTTCGTGTTTTTTTCTTTTTTATTATCAATTAATTAATTCTTTAACGGTCACCATATTTTTGGGAAAGAGGAGCTTAATTGGAATGTTCGTATTGGCTAAATTTTACAAATTTTGGGGCCTTAAATTACCTTTGTAGCAATTTTAGGTCCTTAAACTATAAAAGAGCACTGTGAATGTCATAAATAAGAATAAAACCAATAACCATGCACTTTGCTAGGTATTTGTGGTCTAAATCAAGAACTCAACTATCCCTTTTAGCGGCAGGCAGCGAAGGTAATTGAAGTTATTATATGTTACTGCACGACTGCTTATAGTCACATCTGCCGGGCCACTGCCGTCTGCGCCCTGGGGATCGACTTGCTGGGGCCTTATGCAATTTATGAATGCTCCGATCAGCACGATACATACAACATAATTTGTATAGGAAGATATAAAATTGATATGACTGTGACAAAAACAATTAATTGAACGCATGGAGATATAAAAAGCTGAATTTTCATTATCTTTCCATTGTATCCATATTTTTAACATATTCTCGGAGTTCTATATGTACTTCGCTTAGAAAGGAAAATCGAAGAACAAAATATGCCAGGGGATTCAGTCCTTCCCCCTAAGATTTTCGGGCAATAATTGAATTTCCTAGATTTGGTATCAAATGTTGATAATCATTGCACCCCTCTTTTGGAAGGGGTATAGCAACCCCCGGGATATTGTTAGAGAAAATATCCTGGGTAGATGAGGGTTAATAACCTTGAACCCCGTTTTGTTTTTATTTCCCTTCAAATAACTAATTCCTTGCGAAGGAACATCCCCAATTCTAATTAATGAGCTTTGTTAATAAGGACAAGCAGCTTGATGCCTATTCGTAACACTTTATTTCCGATGTGTTTTGATTTTTCTGTCGCTTGGTATAACAACTTAGATTTACGAAAAATGGCAGTTTTTTTAGGTGACACTGGGAACAATTTGAAGAATGGGACACTTATCTCATGGTGTGTGTGATAGGAATAAAATGCGCAAAGGCCCTTATCAGAAGGGGAAAAGAAAATTCCGTAAAACTGAAATTGAGGCACTTCCCAGAATAAAATTAGCCGTTATCTGAAGGGAAAAAAGTAAGTCAGGGGCTACTTTAAAATAATATTTGCACTGTGCCTACTTTCCCACCCAATACTTCTTTTTTTTTCATGTATCATTACTTTATGTTTGACCATGTCCCGACGTTGTACATGCATAAATGAATACATTTGAAATAAATATTGCCACTTTCTGCCAAGTTTACCCAAATATGGCTTCATTTGCAATCCTGGGTCTGAAATTGTGTCTTATCTTCACCTAAAGATCATGATGCTTAACCGTGCACCCCGATTCATCTTCGATTGGCAATTAACAATTGCATGACATCCGAAAATGGGGCACTTTGTCAATACGGCGTGATGTTAAAAATACTACATGGCCTGACTCCAAATTATATTTTTTTCTTCTTTGAGAGGTACTAGATAAACACTTCGAAATCAATATAATATTGCCCTTCCTAAACCCAGGAAAAATTATTGTAACAGAACCGTTACCTATAGAGGTTAAGCGTAACCGTGTTACCACTGACGTTACGCAACTGTGATACATTCTCTTCTGTTTAGAGAAATTTGACGGACAGCTTACGAAACTTGATTCTTGTAGATATTTTTGCTGTAGTTTTTGTGTGAACAACATATTAAGACCTTAGTAGCCGTAGAGAGTGACGAGAGAACGCATTTATTTGAAGTTTACTCCACACTATTCTGTTATAATAATCAGTTTCTTTTCTTACTGTTTTTTTTGTTTGGTAAATTGATGTTTTGCCATTTTTGTCTTATTCGTTTGTTTACCGAAATTGTGTTGTTTTACTGTACGATTTCTTGTCCCCGCGGAAAACCAGCGCCATCATAACGATGTCGCTGAAAATGGGCTTTCCAGCCGTTTATTTTAATTGTCACTCATTATTAAATTAATTATTGTTTTACTGAATGCGTTTTGTCTTTTTTTATACGGAAAACAAAACAAACATACAAACAAACAAACAATGCAAAAATCTAACGCCTCACCTGGTTTGTGGCATTCAACGAATGCTTGATATTTGACTGACACTGTAGAAAACGTGCAGCTTCGGTGGTGCGCAACTTCGTAATTTCAGTTGTACATCAACGTCATACTTTGCGAGCTGCTATATTCAATGTAATCCCATCACTTATTGACTACCCGAAACAAAGCTGAAGACATATGTTCTTAATATATTGGTAATACCAATAATCACCATCATCAATATCCACCGAAATCCAACTTCCCAATGACTTTTATTTTATGTTCCGAATTTCTTTTTGCCATCTTCTTCTTTCTCTATATCTCTTTATTTCTTTCTTATTCATTATTACGATTTTGGGTACGATGGCAGAGCAGTTGTCCTGTATCTCGGCTTGTACCTGTACCTATGCAGCGGAACATTGTTTTTTTTTCCCCCGTTTTTTAGCTGATGAGTTAAATTTAATTTTAATGAATTACAATGTTATAGATTGAAAAAAGGCATGAAACTTAAGGAAACGAACCTTTACACATTTTGTTAATCAGTGCACATTTGTAATTTGTGTAAGGACCGTAAGAACAATTTTATGTTCCTAGCATAAATATGCACACAAAATGGGTTTCGGCACGATATAAGGTGGTTGAATTCAATTTTTGGCAAAACCGCTCGACATAGTTCGAACGGTGAACGATGGGTTTCACGGGTTGGTTTATGGCTTAAAGGGATCCGGTAACTTTGTCTCGGATTCTGAAACGAAATCCGGGATTTAGCTCATGCTGCAATGATAAAAATAAACCTTTAGGTCAGTCAGGAACTCCATGACTTTTACAAGCCGATCGCCTGTCTGCTTATCAAGATATTTTTAATTGAAAATTCAAATTTTGATGAAAACCGTTCGGTTTTCATTACACTGCAGTGTATTGGGGAAAACGAGTATGGTAAAACCGGTCTCTCAAAGATTTTTTACTTTTTTGAGGCACTTCTTGATCATTTTGAAGCGCCATTTTTTTGTTTAGGGCTTCAATATTACACCATATCAAAGACACTGATAACACGTAGGGCTGTGTATCTCAGATTTAACATTGTAAAACGATCCCTTTAGAGATAATATGTCCCTTTTGCAGCCAATATCAGATTCTGCAAACATTTGCAGCAATTATGAATATATCATGTATGTCCTATGTGTAAAATTTAAATGTTAGCAGGTTCCGAATATTTAAATTATGGGAGGAAACCTGTTTACTTGCTTAACAGACACTATTGAGGGACTGACTAGCTTGTTTCTTCTTTGTTAATAATAAGGGTACATGAACATTTGTCTACATCAATAACCCACTTCTTGTAATTGCCAAAATTAAACTGATGAATCTTTGCGCAGCATAAAATGTATAACCATTCGGTATAATAGTCTGAAAATCAGACTATTACTTACTGGCTCTAAAGCTCTTAAGGCGACTCGACAACAAATAGTCGTTATTTTCCCACTTAAAGACACTTTCAAGCCCCCTTTTCTTTAGGGAAGTTCTAAATTAGTATTATCTTCCAAATGCCGTTGGAATTTAACCTTTTCATTTACTGGTCCTTCTAATGGGACATGGTATCTTTAATATTGATAATAGTGATCATGATAATAATAGAAAGAATAATAAAAAATAATAATAGTAATAGTAATAACAATAATATGAACATTTATAGTGCACTGGTATCCATCGCGGTAGTGATGTTCATGGCACAATAGAAAAAAACATTAATAATCGCATGTACATGAACATAAGTCCAAACATTAAACATGACATTATATGATACACTACACCTAATACTTAGCGTTGTGCAGCGTTGAATGATTATGTCTTGAGTGTGGTTTTAAAGGTGATGTTGAGTTCTTGTCACGCGATTGCATTGTGAAAGACACGGTGTGGAATCGACCAGAAAAGTTTGATCATCTAGCATATATATCATAATAATTTGTGTGTATTCCTTTGTTCTGGAATCATCAAAATGATTACAAATTTGGCCAAGTCTTGGTAAAGTTACAAACACTGTACACAGAAAGATGCATAAGGTAATACACGAACACGTTGCGTAAAAATCCTACCCTGGATTTGTACAATGTTACATGCCATATTTAGAATATGAAGGCATTTTAAGAGCCATGCCTTTCAAAGAACATGTCTTATCTGATGTCCTTCCACACTTGCATAAAAACAATGATAACGGTCATACATTATTTCTCCCCTCTTCCAAGAAGTCAACATTCCCTTTAAATTCATTGACAGACGACTGGTTTCAAACAGATTTTGGCAGTTTGTTAAAAAAAGATGCACCGGTATGTGAGAAAGGGTATATCCCCTCAAGAATTTCGATTTTTTGTTTTTTTTCTTTTTCTTTTTTTTTTGTACAACAATACAGATGAATCTGATGATCTGAGATGTCTACAGGGATTGTATAGGTCAATTACACTACGATTTTACTGATGGAGAACCCATTTAAGGAATGAAATACAAGCAGGAGTATCTTTAAATGTACACGATATTGAACATGGCAATAAAAACATCATTATTACCATTATTATGCAAAACATATTACATTAAAGATAAATGTGAGTTCTGTTAATGCGATTGCATTGTGAAAGGAAAGGTGTGGAATGGATCAGAAATAGTTGATCGTGTAGCATGTAAGTATTTGTGTGCACTGCAAGGTTCTGGAGTCATCAAAATTATAATAAAATTGGCCAAGTCTTTGTAAAGTAACAAACACTGTACACAAAAAGCTATACATGGGACAACACAAATAGTGTCAGGGCTAGTATTACATTGATTTCCTTGTCTTTCTATACTCATTTCTCAGCCAGTACACATTTGTTTTCAGAAATTGTTTGGCACATGTCATTTTTTTTGTAATTGTGGACATTCAGTGTAAGTTTCGTTTGATTCTTTTTCTTTTTTTACCAGAACTGAAGTTTATCTTTAACAGTTTATTTATGACAATAGAAGTACGTCTTATAAAAAAATGTTAAATAGCTGAATGAGCTTACAAATACCCTTCTGTATAGATCTACACATTTGTATGATTAAATTTGCGAAAAGACACTTATCAAAAGAAAAAGAGCACTCCATAGAAATGCAAGACAAGCACTTGCCAAAGTAAAAAGAGCCGTTATTAGAGTCGAAAATGGGCACGTTTTTGGCTACGGGAATAATTAGCAAGTGGTGGATCCAGGGGGGGGGGGCACAGGGGGCACGTGCCCATTTACCGCCCCTACCCCCTCTCCCCCTCAATATACGGGTTATTCCAACAATCATAATAATTTTCAAGAAGCGTTTTCAAATTTCCAAATGACTTTACATATTTAGTAACTGTTTGTTGTCATCTTCTTTTCATTCCTTTATTTCGATCATTTATTGCTCATTCATTATTAAACAGAGCGGTCGTCCTATGCCTCAGGTTGGAAATCAAACAAATGCTCTAGTGTCTGTTATGCTATAGTCACATTACCCAAAAGTAGCCTGCTCGGCGGCCGAGCGGCGAGTTTTTAACCTATTCTGCCAGGCGGCTGCCCGTCCACCGAGCGGCTCGAGCAGCTCGGTGCCTGGTCGGTCGCCTCCCGGGCACCGACCTAATTGCTGGGCGATGCTTAATTCCAGCAGCGACCGAGCAGGCTACTGAACGGTCGGTCGCTGCTTTGATATGTGACCATAGCTTATATGAGGCATATTCCTATCGTATAAACCTATTCCATCTGGGAAAATTGAAAGATGAACATACGCACGCCGTCTTATCAGTCAGGGAAAACAAAACAACTTTAATACCATCATATCCATAGCAAAGGGTTTAGCTTTTTTTTAAATATTTTTTTCCTGATTTTTCATCGGTTTCTGTTGGTATTAATATTAAAGATAATTTTCCTGGGAAAAAAAATATATATTTCAATGTTGTAAAATTTTCTTCCATCTATAATCAATGTGGCGCATTGCTAGGATAACCCACAAATAATATGAAATAATTTGTCAATGCCAATTGTAAAAGTTAAAAAAATGGGAACATATCATATAGGTAACAAATCATGCTTTTGTCCTTATTGCGTATTGATAAAATGGGTTTAGTTATTTCAAACGCCTGGAAATACCCTTGGTTCTTTAATTAGAAATATAAGCTATCTAAACAGAAAAAAAAATAATATCCAGAAATACAGCAAGGTTTATACAAATTATATTCGAATGCCTCAACTAGTTTGTGACAAGGAATATAAACATATTTATAGAGTCAAGGACCTCCGATTAAACTTTTAAAACGTTGGTTATATAAAAAGGGTTCAAGGGAAACTTGTTGCAAAATTAATAAACTCAATGGAACTTAACAATGGATATCGTGTCAGGAACAAGATGTAGGGAAGATCGACTATGATTCCAAACCGGTGGGTGCAAAGAGTTAAAAACAAGAGTGTGTAGTACAAGAATTATCACACTCGTGAAACACATAATAGAGGGCGTTTTTTTAACGTACGACGTGCTTTTCGTCTTCTCCAATCTTGTGTTTTTTGTTTTTGTTTTGTTGTTTAAGTCAGGAAATATGTCTCTCTTTTCGTTTGAATTCATGAGAATTATTGCATAATGATGAACTAATACAAAAACTGGACAATGTATGTTGAGTTTTGAAAATTATACTGTTTTTAATATTGAACATCAAATAACAACTATAATTTACAGTGGAATGGCCACGCCCAATCCAATATTGTACGTATCCAAGTGACAAGAACCCGTGTTCCTACGTGTGAACAATGTCAGTGATGCAGAATCAAAAGTCATCGTAGGCAGCAGGTAATCATTAGAAATGTGAATACAGGTCTATTCAAAGGCCTCACCTGGTTTGTGGAATCCAACGTATGTATGGTATTTTTGTGACGTTGAAGTAAACGTGCAGATTTTGTGATAAGTAACCCTCTAAGTGCAATCGTACACTAACGTCATACTGATCGTACTGCCCCAGTCAATATGATATAATTTTACAGGCGCACACTTGCTTATCCAAGCACTTTCCCTTTCGCATCTTACCGGGTACTCATTTAACACATGGGTGGAGAGTGATAAATGTAGATCAATGTCTTGCCAAGAGACATTAGTGCTGCCGTGGACCTTGTGGTCCTCAGCCGGGCGACATATCCACTCGTCCACCCTTCATCTAACCATTACGATGAACGGACATTTACAGGGTGTACATATTGGTTGCTCTCTTTTGGCATACGTTGTTTTGGGGGATATATATCGACAACACATATTCGTCGCAAGGAGCTAATAGCAATGCACGGGCACGGCATTTATTTAAACGCCTAAGTTCACAGAGTAGCGAGACAGCTCAGTTTTGCCTATCGTACATATTTATTTACAGACATTTGGAATAGCCCAGAAACACAAAAAAGCTCAAATTATCGGCCAAAACCATTTTTTTAGCAAACCCCCTGACGTAAAAAAACAAAACAAAACAAAAAAACAATGACCAACGCTTGTATGACGTTCAATCATCAAATGCCGAGCGTACACAACGAATGCACAACAAACTTCAGTGGGTGCTATGTGATGCAAAAAAAATACGTATACGTTGGCATACGCTTAGCCTTTTTTTTTTTGTTATTGAGTGTAACGCCCGTACTTTGCATTGACATTTTTTTTTCTACCCGGTAGACTGCGTAAAGTAACTTTAATGAGTCATATTCGAAAGATTGTACACTTGTTTTCTTTCGTTGATGTTATAATGGAGGTTCAGTAAATTAAATCTTACTGTTATCTGTAAGCTTATATTCTAGTGCAATTTCATCTTCATAAGAAACAAACTTAATGATTGTCACTTAAATGCATTCATGGTGTATTCATTGTTGACGAATTCTAACATACTATCAAAGTATGGATCATAGAGGTAAGATGCATAGAACATCATGAAGGAAATTTCTCAAGGCAACATTCATATTTTAAGGTAATCAAAATATATGTCCCATGTGGGCTTAGCCGAGTGCAATACAGTGTGCCAACTGAAAGTCCTCGCGTTGTCTGGTTTAGTAGGGACTTTTAGATTCGCACCAAGACAATTGGGATTGCTATGGTCAACATTCTTTTAATCCACTGCCTTGAATGGACGTCACACGTATCAGTCCACGCAAAACTAAACGTCCCTATTAGGACACTGCTTCAGCTCAGTGTTTATGAAATCCCAAACAGTTGTCATGTAAACTTTCAAAATGTATCATGGTATCTATAAATGTAAATGGAACTTACGGCAAATGTCAGTATCTTTCAATCGATAGCAATAAAATGATTATAAATGATCTGCATGATCATAGATCTATACCTTTTATTGCATACTGTGTGATTGAGCATTGTATACTGAAAATAATGAGGTGTCGAAATGGGACCATATATTTCCATCCTTGGCATCCTAACGATCACAATCATTTGCTCATTTTAGTATATTCGGTATGCAGAGCGTACATGGGTTTGTTTGTTCTCGTGTGTATAAAAGTAGCAATCTTTCTATAAAAAAGCCACTTGTCTACAGTGCACTTTGCTTCCCTTGAGAAAGAAATATGTGTTTTAGAGCCTGTCTAGAAAAGCACTCAGTGTCCAGTGACCTATATCCCTGTTTTCCGTGGGTATATAGCCTCGGTAGAGATGTTTGACTGTATAAGACATGTGCGAACTAAACACGAGAGAATAATGATGTGTAGCCAATTGTCACTATCCATTCTAAATATTATCAAGCGTAACGCCTCCGGCGTAGAGCGCCAATTTAACCAGAGGATTGGGCGAGATCGAGTTCAATTGACAGACAAACGTTTACCCTTTTGAAACTGTTTCAAATTTGTTAAGGAATTAATTCCTGTCAGGGACCCATTTACTTTAGATAGGTGGGGTATGACAAAAATAAAAATAAGTACCTTGCCAAAGAACATTAGTCATGCGATATGGATCCGAACCGCGTACCTTGCGGTTCACAGTCCTGAGACCTATTCACAGGACCACAGCACCTCGTAATGGTATCATGGTCTCATTGTGATCAACAACATAAATAGGTACCCCCTGTCACACCCAGACGTATCTACAAAAAGTTACCTTTACATGCGACAGATCAAAACGACAGAGTAGGAAACTTCTGGTATTTTAACCTTGAAAATGCATTTACCAGGGAAATCTGACATGGGAGCTTTGCAATCAAACAGGCAAATCCACATTCAAAATCACTTCTTGCTCAAACAGGGAGCAGAATTAAAGAAAACTGAAGAGAAATCATATCGACCACTTTGAATTAATATCTAAACTCGATGAAACATACAAGTCATACAAGTACACTAGTGAAAGTTTAAAACGAAATCTCGAAGACCAGGACAAAGTCTCTAATGGCCAAATAGATTCCGTAAAAAGCGATGCTGTGTCTCTCAACTTACTCGTGTCGTCCAAGATCTTGCCAAGGGCACTGAAAAAATGAAACAACTCGATTTCATTCTGTATTTTTCCGACGCCTTTGGCAGGGTACCACATCGACTTATACGGCATACGAAACTCTACCCATGCACACAAATCTGAACCGTCTCTAACAGGTTCCAAGTGACGTATACAGTTCCGCAGGGTAGTGTCATCGGTCGAAGGCTATTCTTTTTGTTCATTTATTACCTGCCATATAACCTGTCTCGTGACACCACTGTTACAAAATGTGCAGATGACTGCTTAGTCTATCAATATCTAAGGAACGTGTGCAACTATTGCGTCGATGTTTCACCAGCAACAACTACAATTACATTACCTTGCGCAACAAAGGAACCTGACTACTTCACAAACATAACGACGTATCGTCATTGCAATTAACGAAATATGAGAAACTGAAAATAATGTTATGATTTTCTAATATATTCAGACTTTTTCATTTTGATTGATAAGAAAATTTAAAGGCTACTTTCTAACAATTGCCCCCCCCCCCCCCCCCCC
>BEXV01002777.1:38383-51159 GCA_003118195.1 Hemicentrotus pulcherrimus | reverse complement strand
TTGTATCCTTTGTCGGATTTTCGTCAAACCTTCACTGATATGTTTCTCTCACTGTTCTGCTTTTATTAAAAACAACTTAAGTTCAGGGTGGACTTTCCCTTTAAGTAGTTTTGCAGATCAAGCATCTATTTATCAAAAGAACAAAAAATAACATCCATTTCTTTATATATATGGAATTCATTTTTTAGAGTAAACTAGTATTGCATAATTAACAGTCCTTACAAATGAAATTACAAATAAAAATTAGTTGTCATTTTACTTCTTCAATTTTAATCAGACACACGTTTTTTGGCGGGGAGTCTTGAAGATTCATGGGCAAGAATACAACAAATCTCAGAAAAACTTAAGGTATTTCTTGGGGTGAGGTTTCCTTTCAGTATGATCTTCAAAAGTCATCTTTTATCAGTTGGGCATCAATAACACGGTCCCAGAAATCCAAATATCTCCTTGAAAATACCTGTCCCTCACTCCTAGTTCTGGGGGGTGTTTAAAAAAAGATCCGAAGTTGAAGTCAACTTTAAGTTGGATTTAAAAATTATAGGGAGCCATTTGTAGCCTTAAAATAAAATATATAAAATTCAGTTATTTTAGAACTTTTATAAATTTCACATCAAGAACATAAAATCTCCTTGATAATAGAAATCATTAAATGATTTGAATCAACATTTTATGCCTTATGAAATAACTTTTACAAACAAACTTCATAGATGCTAAAGGCTAGTTGCTATGTCCAACTTAGAGATAAGTTCAACTTAGGATCTTTGTGAAACAACCCCCTGGTCTTTCATGTCTCTTCATTAACTGAACATGGTAGACATTGCCCATATCACCTCTGGGAATTCATTATCTTCACTTGTCCTTGATCATTGGATTGACATTGCAAGCTGATATATTCATGGCTCTCGTTGTCACTCTCTTCCCCCTTGCTGCTACGTCATGTGTCTCCATCTTTCACTTTCAAGAACTCTAAACACCTTCCTCGTAAATTCTGGGGAGTGTTGCACAAAGATCAAGATCGACTTTCAGTTCGACTCAACTATGACAGGCTGTTCATGCCACTGTTTGCTCTCACCATTGCTGAAGAATAAAAGTCTTAATTAAAACTTATTTTTACAAGGCAAGTAACTTTTTTCTACAAAAATTAACTATCAAAATGTTGTAATTCTGTAGATTTGTGANAAAAAAAAAAAAAAAACCCATAGATATCTTAGTGGTTTGAGAATTTTTTTTCAGGATTTTTTGCATGTCAGCAGGTTAGTACAGAAGTAGGAATGTGATAAGTAGCATTTATACAAAGATTACACAATTTTTTCATCAACCTTCAACAATGTTACTGAGTCACTTTATATATGATCTTCAAAAGTAATTGTCACAAGGCAGTAAATTTGCTCTACATACCATTCCAGACATTTAAGTGTGGAAAGATATTTAACAGCCTGTTTTATGTCTTTTTTTTCATGGAAAAACGGTTGGGAAAATTAAAAAATGGTTGGGAAAATTTACTGTTAATCACTGTTAGAGGGTGTTGCACAGTGATGCCTTCAAAGAAAACCATAGATATCTTTGTGGTTTGAGAATTTTTCAGGATTTTTTGCATGTCAGCAGGTTAGTACAGTAGTAGGAATGTAATAAGTAACATTTTATGAAAAGATTACACAATTTTTTTCATCTACCTTCAACAATGTTACTGACTCACTTTAAATATGATCTTCATAAGTCATCTTTCATCAGTTGGGCATCATAACACAGTCCCCAAAATCCAAATAATATACATGTTCCTCACTCATAGTTCAGGGGGTGTTTCACAATGATCTAAGTTGAACTTATCTCCAAGTTGGATTTAAAAAACACGGAAAGCCGTAAGCATCTTTAAAAATATTTCGTAAAAGTCAATTTAAAAGGCATTGAATGTTGATTCAAATCATTCATATTTTCTACTATCTAAGAGATTTTATGTTCTTGATGTGGAATTTATGAAAAGTCTAAAATACTTGAATTTTTGCTTTTGAAAATATTGTATTTTAAGGCTACAAATGGTTCTCCGTAATGTTCAAGTCCAGCTTAGAGTTAAGTTCGACTTGAAATCTTTGTGAAACACTCATCTGGTCTTTCATCTCTCTTCATAAATTGTGAATGGTAGACATTGCCTATATCACTCTGGCAATTTATCACTCTTCACTTGTCCTTGATCATTGGATTGACATTGCAGTATGTCAATGAATACTGATATATCCATGGCTCTCGTTGTCACTCTCTTCCCCCTTACAGCTACATCATGTGTCTCCATCTTTTACTTTCAAGAACTCTGAACACCTTCCTCGTTAATTCTGGGGAGTGTTTCACAAAGATGAAGATCGACTTTCAGTTCGACTCGACTATGGCAGGCTGTTCATGCCACTGTTTGCTCTCACCATTGTTGAAGAATAAAAGTCTTAATTAAAACTTATTTTTACAAGGCAAGTAACTTTTTTCTACAAAAATTAACTATCAAAATGTTGTAATTCTGTAGATTTGTGATGTCCCTTCAGAGACCAATGGTGAGAACAACTAGTGGCATTAACATTCTACCATATTTAAGTCCAACTTATAGTCAATATGAGTCCATGTGAAGCACACCCCTGGTCTACTATTTGTGTTTATCAGAGAGATGCAAGTTGGTCTAGCAGTATGTTCACTTGGTCAGCTCTCTGTTTCTTCGCCTACAAACTGGCTCAGATGGACCCCGGTTCGAAAGTGCGTCACCTCTTTTGGATGGCGACGTTAAAGATCAGTCCCCAGACGTAAATAATCATATCTGATTGATTCACGTCTGTAAAAACCCAATTACACACAGTGCTAATCAACTCAGCAAGGTACCACTCTAGGAATTCTAACATTTCCATGGCCATTTCATCCTGTCACTCCCATATACAGCATCTTTATATTACATGTACCTTTGTCCATCATAACACTGCTCATGAACATCCCCAAGAAAACACATCTTCCTCATAAATTCTGGTCCACCATCTGAGTTTATCAGCTGGGCATCATACTGCTGTGTATGAATTCTTACATTTTGATGGCTTTTATCAATCATAACTGTTTCTTATACAGCGTTTTACCAGCTACAACATACCCAACCAAAGCACTTACAGAATTATTACCCTGGTCACTGGATTCTTTTAGGATTCTGCACTTTATAGTGCACACTCTCCACTCCTTGAGGAGCACTCCAGTCAGTCGCCTCCTTAACGGATGCGCTCATGCTAATCCAACCACATTGCTGTTTGCATCCTACTGGATACCCATTTAACACCTGGTTGGATTTAACACCTGTTTGGAAACTTCACTTTATAGTGCACACTCTGCACTCCTTGAGGAGCATTCCAGTCAGTCGCCTCATTAACGGGTGCGCACATGCTAATCCAACCACATTGCTGTTTGCATCCTACTGGGTACCCATTTAACACCTGGTTGGAGAAGAGCATAAAAGCGGTTAAAGGGGATTGAAACCACAACCTTTAAATTCCCAGTCAAGTGATTAGACCACTTGACTATGACACCTCTACAGTTGTTTTTCTCACCGTTACTCTCTTCCCCGCCATCTTTAAATCATCTTGATCCATTATAAGAAATGTTCATGAACTCTAACCATCACAAAGAAAATAAATATTCCTTATAATTTCTGGTCTACCATCAGTATTTATCAGCTGGGCAACATACTACTGTCCATGAATTCCAACATTTCCATGGTCATTTCGTTCTCACTGTCACTGTCCTCCCCAACATCTTTGCCATCTTTCTCTGTCCCTTTCTCATCCTCCATCACACCTTGTCCAACATCCAAGACGTCCTGCTCTTCCATCTCTTCCCCTTCATCGTCTATTCCTTCTTCATCTACATGTAACTCTTCCTCATCTTCTTCATAATCTTCGTCATCATCATCATCTTCTTCTGCACCTATCGCTACTTCATCGTCTTCATCTGGCTCTCCTTCCTCCTGCGTTTCCAGAGTGGTTGCAGATGTTGAAGGCACAATGCCCTGACTAGCCTCAGCTGATAAAACAACAAAAGGATGAGAGTAAATAGTGTAAAAAGACAAAATCAGATAATAAACAGATGATTCACCACCATATTGAGATTGACCTAGAACTTGATGTATACTGTGCGGCCTTGGAAGGATCAAAATGATAATAAACTGACTCAATCTTGCAGAAAACTCAAATGCACTACACACAGAAATGCGTACATGGGATAACACAGAAATAAGCTTGTGGGAAATAACACAGTCACAGATATGGCAAAATTTCTCTTTATATTTCAAATATGAGGGCATTTGAAAGGAGGTCCTTTTCATGAGGTACCAGTATTTCTACTACAATATTCTTCCAAACTAACACACAAAGAAAATGAAAGCTCACAAGTTATTTCTCACCTTTACCTTGGCTGTCAACTTTGGGGAACTGCCTCGAGAGAGAGAGATCTTATGCAATTTTTTTTGCTCAATGCCNGACTGCATGGACCCTAAATCTAATCAGTTCATTGGCTATGCAAGATACATACATGTCATGAGTTTCAGGGAAAAAATAATTTTTTATTTTTCGGTGCTACTTTCACCCTTTCCCGCATGAAAATAACATTCTAAAATTTGTTTTGCATTGAACTCTATGCAAATTTACAGGGGCTATTTTGGGCATTTCAGGGGCTAATTCGCCCCGAGCCCCCGTGTATATTTTTTACTGATGAGTTTGATATTAATCCATCCATCTGTTCTAATTAGAATGTGCTCACAAGCTATTTTTTGCATATATTTTTTTGGTAACCTTGGAGATTCTACTGGGAGGAAGGGCGTGGTGGCCGGAGTCTCCCTCTACGAGCTGGTGGGACGGCAGAAGAATGATTGGGTGGTGTGAGACTCTCTCCAAATACGGGAGGGCTGACAGCCCTGCCTTTAATTACCAGAAATACACCCTCTCTTCAGCACTCTTTTCAGTTCACAAAAATTTACAAAAGTAGGTTTACCTTGCAGAGATTTTTTTGCATTGACTTCCAGCACGGTATCCTTGATCATCTTAGTGAGGGCGTCCCGTAGCTGACGGAACATCTCCATCTCAAAGTAACCCGTCTTCATGTTGGGCTTCTTCTTGTGCCAGAGGGGGTTGGTGACGATGGCCTGTAGCTCTGGGTCCTCCAGATCACACAGCTGGTAGAACATCTGATGGTATGCCGGTAGGATACCTCGTCTCATGATGTAGTACGAATCCTACAGGTGTAACAGATATCAATTAATCTATTTTATTCAATTTATGTTGAATTGCCGGCAGAAAGGCGTCGGCACGTTGCACATTTATGCTAAATGCAGGCCTCCACTATTGCTTTGAGCAGAAGGTAATTTTATCATTAAAGGACAGGTGAAATCCGAATATAAGTTGACAGATGAGATCTCCAGCATTATTTTTGGGTGGAGCTTAGCAGATCTGAGAATTTTTTTTTTTTAATATTTAAAATCTATGAAATATATTTGGATGTTTGAATAACAAAATATGAGTTGTATGCAGCCCTGCACATCAACAGATATTTGGAATCCGCCCCATCTTTTAAAAAAAATAATCATATATTATAGAGAGGAATCTCTGGTGTGTTCAAGTAATCTTTAGAGCAGTCAAAACCCTTGGAAGCAAGATTATAGATACCAAAATTTTGCTTTGTGGCATGCACACATGCTAATTTCTGCCAGCAACTAAATGTTCATTTATTCATTAAATTTCCAGGCAAAGATAAAACAAAACATGTGGATACTAAGAAAGAGAGAAATACCACAGATGAACGTTCAAGGATGATATAAAGTTAAATTGGGCCCTGTTTTGTAAAACCTATTATCAATAACAAGTGTCGCATTTCTTTTCCTTTTGCTTTGGGTTTCTTGCTTTGCCTCTGGCCAGCTCTAATACGCTCCATTGCGTAGTACCGGATTATTTTTTTGTTTCTGTTTTCATTCATTTGCTTGGCGCCGGAATTGCAGAGTTAGCCCTGATTTTTTTGCAGGGCCAATTAACCCTGTACTTAAGGTGGGGCTAGCCCGCTTTGGCAAATTCGCGTCTGAACAGAAAGTGGGTGAAGCTTAATAGCCCAGGACTATAGGTGGGGCTAATACCCCCCTTTAGTTCCATCTATAGTCCGGGGCTAAGTAAAAGAGTATATTATAGGAAGGAAAATGAACATTCTTGTGACTTACAATAGTTTCCTTATGATCCACCTGCTGCCCAGGATTGCTGCCTAGTAGGGGTGTAGGAACGCCCTTCTTATGCTTCAGGGATTGGTGGGGGTAGAGAATCATTCGTTTCTTCTTCAGCAGCAACTTCAATCTCTTGTCAGTCAGCTCTGCAGTGGTTCAACACAGTAGAGGAACATGAATGATCTATACCCTCAAAAAAAAGTTCTGCAATTCAAGTCTGAGCGTTGATATCATCTCTTGTGTTACTAAATTATCATAAATAAATAAATAATTTAACTTATATAGCGCTTAATACAAATGTCTCTAAGCGCTTTACAAATATACTATTACCCCGGTCATTGGATTCAGTGCTTGCCTGCACACAAAGTGTGCACAATCTCCACTCCCTGGGGAGCATTCCAGCCAGGCGTTACATGACGCTCAAAACTGTTTGACCAACAATGACGGTCGCATCCTCCCGGGTACCCATTTAACACCTGGGTGAAGAGTAGCAAGTGCAGGTTAATATCTTGCCAAAGGATATTAGTGCCGTGACGGGATTAAAACCCTCGACCTTCGCTTCTTCAAGTCAAGCGCCTTAAACTACTCGACCACGACACTCCCATTGTCATCATAGATGACAATGGAACCATTGATGAGCCTGTTTATTCCCATTTACATGGCCCGTGCAGTGCACCTATATATGGGACCAAGTCAAAAGTAGAATGTTGCAAAGTACATTGTTATTCCTTCAAAACACGATACATCCTCCAATACAAGTGAAGAATTCACTATTGACAATTATCACCATTGTCATCACTGTTGTGATTATCATTATTGTTGTTGTTAGATGCTGCTTGTAAGTATCAGCTTGCATGGTGATGTAGGTATACAGTAGGCTTGCGGGCCGTGCACCATGTGAGAGAGAGGGGATGATTGGGGAGTCCTGAAAAGGGCTCTCGGTAATCTTTCTTGAGTGTGTGTAGTCCTGTGCAACCGCAAGCCTTCTAAATATTGTTGTTGTTGTTGTTGTCATTTTTATCGATATGATTAATAATAATAGCTTCCAGTTTCTTTCACAATGCAATTGCATGACCGGAACTCAAGTTTATCTTCAACATAAAAATGAATGATTTAAAAAAAAAAAAGTTTATCTTCCTAGAGTTAGTAGAGTATCATTACATGTAGGTGCACTTTACCTTTCCTTATCCTGAAATCAAGAAGCTGGTATTTCTTAGACTCTGGATGTTCTCTGGGGTCGTACCCCATGCGGCACCAAAGCCCTCTCCAGGGACCCTGCTGGAAGTAGTACGCCACCACGCAAAGGATACCCTTAATCAGGATGGTCGAGATCTCCGTGTTACATCGCAATGCATTCCGAGACCATAGGGGGCGCTGTTCAAAGAGCTGAAGAGAAGAGAGATGAAAAGGTAATGGGATGTGTTTTTCCTTTACAATATGCTCATTGAAAATTGTAGATATATACATGTCGCATTGAAATGCATTCAGGACAGTAGTAGTAATGCCTTCACTTGTACTCTCTCTCTTGATTCTCTATCTTTCTCCCCCCCCCCCTCTCTCCCCTTCTCTCTCTCTTCTCTCTCTTTCTCTCTCTCTTTTGGTCTTTAGTCTTTACAACTTGCTTGCTTTTGCCAATAAAATATATACACAGTTAACAACTACACTATTCATACCCCTTGTAAATTCAATGTTTTGGGGGTTGTCTTTTTGTAACTCAAAATTGAAATGTGTACTGGTTGAATGAGGGCCTACATGTAGCTTTGTTGAATACTTTTACATGTAGGTGTAATCTTTAATACATGTATGTCTCATTCGCAACAAACATGAATTAGGACAAATCAATTTATCACATACTTTAATAAACAATTGCAAAACCTGTTATTGTGTACACAAATGATTTAGTTGTTAACTGTACTGCATGTACTTGCAGTGCACACCATCAGTAAGAGATGCATGTATGTAGCTAGCAATAAATGTCAAATACATGATTTGAAGAGACTCCTTTTCTACCCTCAAAATGAAGAAAGAAAATATTGAGTAGGAAAATAATCTATAGAACTGCAACTTAAAAATAAACATGCAAGTAAAACAAATATTTAAATGAAAATGTTACAATTTCAATTTCAATTTCAATGTATAACATACTCGCTACATACACCATGAGCGTACATGTACATTATACAAGAACCCACTTTTAAAGGCATTGTTTAACAATGTTACATGTAAATCTGAGATGCAAATGGCCCTACAGTGTCTGTGATAAGGTGTCATATTGAAGCCCTAAAAAATTGTGCTTCAAAATGAACATGAAGTGCCTCAAAAGAGTAAAAGTCTTTGAGTGACTGGTTTAATAACCAGGTACTCATTTTCCCCAATAGACTGTAGTGTTTTCACTACAGTTAATTTCACTATTGTTAATTTCACGTTTCTTGTTTATCCTTTAGTTTAACCATACTTTTCATATCACTTGTTTTGTAAAGCGCTTAGAAACTGTACTTGTATACATGTACCAGCACTATATAAATCTTAAATATTTATTTATTTATTTATTTTTAAAATTTAGATTTCCAATCATTAATATCTTGATAATCAGACAAGCAATCGGCTTGTAAAAGGCATGGGGTTCCTGACTGACCTAAAGGTTTATTATTATCAATGCAGCATGAGCTAAATCCGGGATTTTGTTTCAGAATCTGAGACAAAGATACCCGATCCCTTTAATGTATTATTATTATATATAGACCGGTATAGTATTATTTTCACAAATGTCCTTTAACTCCTTGTTGTGTACAGTATTTCCTTCCATTCTTCAAAGAAAGAGTAATCCCCAGTCCAGACCACCAGAGGTCAGTGGAACACTGAACAAGAATTGTAAAGCTATAGAGTGGTCAAGTGTGACGTCATCAAAATTAGAATTTATCAATTTTTTCTTCATTTTCCAATGTCGAAATGTCGAAAAAAACAATTGAATAAATTGAGTATTGGCTGAGATATGACCATCTGAATAAATATATTTTCTATGGTCATATCTCAGCCAATACAATTGGTTTTTCAACATTTAGACACTATGTATGATGCTCTTTTGGAAAATGAAGAAATAGAAAAAAAATTGGAAAATTCTAAAAATAGATTTCTATGATGTCACAGCTTCGGTGCTAAAGTTATATCATTACAACTTTACTGTATAAAGAAGTCTGAACGTTGAATAAAGAAATGCATAGTGAAATAATGTACATGTATGGAAAAAACAAAAGTTTAAGCATCTTTTCTAATGAAAACTCAATAAAGGAGCAGTCTAAATGTTATTGGATGAAACTGAAAAACTGGGCGGGGCTTAACGTGAGTGCATATTGATGATTGGCAGGCTGTTATGTCACCTGACCTTTCCAAAACGAGCTGCTATAATTGACCTTTCATCTTATGATGCTGTTATCCAGTCTGTACGGACAGGTCTCCGATGATTCCTACATGTATGTGTATGACGTTTCTTCGATTTTTGTTTAAATTTCTTCCAGTTTGAACAGGCTAGTGATTTGAAACTTAAAAATCATGGAGAGCCATTTGTAGCTTTAAAAATAAAATTCCAGTATTTTAGACTATTATTAATTCCACATCAAGAACATGAAATCTCCTTGATAAAAGAAAATATGGACGATTTGAATCAACATTTTATGCCTTTTAAAATAACTTTTAAAGTATTTATAGATGCTAATGGCTTTCCATAATTGTTAAGTCCAACTTAGAGATTAGTTCATTAACTTAATAGGATCGTTGTGAAACATCCCCCTGGGATGATGGCAGGAAATCATTTCCCTTTCCTATAATCTCTAATAAGACACGTATTGAATGATCCATAAATCTCGGTAAGGAAACTCAATTTCTTAGCAAACATGTATTACACTTCAAGGCAGGATATTGCTTCCTAACTTCCGTACTCGATAATCTCTCAGAATTTTTATCAAAATAATAAAAAAGTCTGAACATGTTAATGTCAAACTCATTTAAAAATACTTCAGCAAAAATTAGTCTGATCATCTGCATGTCAATTACCTCCCCTATTTGTCAATGTATAGAATTGGCTTTCCTTCTATTTTAGACAGTTTAAATCTAGGGTATTTGACTAATGTAAGTTAATACTTCACTTATGATTCAAAGGTCAATACATGTATGTACAGTGCATGTTTGCATAAAGTTAGCTGCGAGCTTGAATAACTTAGATGCCATGAATACTATACACCACGCAGTACATCTATTAAGCATGTTTTGGATGTGAACCGCTGGTTTGTCACAGTGTCCGTCCGTCCGTCCGTCCCAGCGGTCTGTAAGAGCCAGGGACATTCTTGGAATACCAGAAATGTCTAGTCAAAGACCTAGATGTGAAGAATAGATCCTGCATGCTCACTGGAGGATAAAGGGCAGCCTTTGTTGCATTGTTGCATCAGCTAAACACAAGAGAAAAGGAGTATTTTCATTTCACTTTAAAGGGAGTGGGTAGTCAGTTTCCATGTGCAGAAGGCCGTAATTCGCTGACACCAGACTTAGTGGAAATACCATTAATGGGAGTACAAATCTGCACACAGCAAACTCGTTGGTCCATCAAGAATTACCCCCTAGTCTCTCGGAGCATGCTCGCGATTCTTCGGGCGAAGGAGAAGCAAAGCATTGCATAAGGTCTAATGGTCATAAAACTCAAGGCTAACCCTGGTGATTGACAACACCTGTTATTGGGTAAACACCCGAACGGTGTCAAATTCCCCATGAGTGCTGACTTCTATGTGACTTTAACTAGTGGTCTAGAAGACTTTTGGAATATTACACTGCTCTTTTGAGAATGTGCAGGGCACTGAACAAAGCTGTTCAAGGCTGTGTTGAATAACAAGAACTGAAAGGACCACTAGTGTTGTATAACATCGAATGCATCATATCATCTGGTATTTGAGGTGGTTTGATAGCTAAACTCTGTCTTAGTTTGTGAAATAATAGGCAACCAACATGACGCAGGAGTACCCAGCAGTCTTGGCGACATTTATCCTCGTCTTCTTCACGACGGTCGGCTGCAATCTGATTAGGTCTTTGACCAAGAGAATCCTGCGCAACGATCCGGTCTGGTACAGCTATGCTGCTGAACTCATCTCAACGTTCCAACTGGTTGCAGGCGTCATCGAGGGCGACATCATCCTGGAGGAGTATGGCCTCTACTGGTACGCTCTCTACCTCTGGATTCTCTTCGTGTCTGAGAGCCTTACGTTTGACGGCGACTCCACAGCCAACACCTGTATGATCTGGCAGTCCATGCTCAAAGGTGACTATAGTCCTGGGTTGGCACTGTCCAAGATATGCCTTCAGGTAGTTGGAGGGCAACTAGCATATCCCTACGTGCGCTTCATGTGGAAGGTAGTGCCGACCAATCGTCATCAGAGGAAGGTCTCGGACCTGCTACAGGTCTACTGTGCTTCTGCATTGAATGTCTCAGTCTTGGAAGGTGGCTTTGCAGAAGCTTTGGCCACCCTGACCTATTTCATGACCCTGAACTTTCAGCCCAAAGGAAAATACAGTGGAATGTTTGCTGATGCCGCAATCCAGGTTTTGATCATCGTCACAGGTAAATGAATTTCAAAAGAAACAATGATACATCTTTTGTGTACAGTTCGCAAATCACAATAATGATATTTGACATAAAGAAGTTGTAATCAAGTCAGAAGTGTTTTGAGAAGAGACTCTTTAATATCATTACAACAATAATTTGCCTGCAATATTTTCAATAGTTTTACTTTCCCAAGTCAGAAGTGTTTTGAGAATCGACTCTTTAAAGGCCATCTGTACTATTGGCTAGGGGGATTAGACCACACAGGTTGGTCACCGACAGGTGGCTATCTCATCAACTCAGCTACCAAATTAACATTAAAAAAAAGAGGATCATGGGAGACCAACAGGCATCGATTGGGGAAGTTTTCTATATAGAGGGAGCAAGTAGCTACAAGTAGGACAGTGGGGCTTTAAAGACCATCTGGTACTAGTTGGCTAGAGGGGATTAGACCACCCAGGGTAGTCAATGACAGGTGGCTATCTCATCAACTTAGGTCTCAATTAACGTAAGAAAAAGAGGATCATGGGGGACCAATGGTCACTGATTAGGCATTGTTTTCTAATTTCTATACATGTAGAGGAAGCAAGTACATGTACATGTAGCTACAACTAGTAGGCTACAGTGGGGCTTTAATATCATAAGAAGAATAATTTGCCCACGATCTTTCAATAGCTTTACTCTCCCTCTTGATTGCCAAGGTTTGGAGTGGACTGGGATGATGTTTAACCCCGCCCTGGCTGCAGGAATCACCTTGAACTGTGGTAACCAAAGCCTCTTGGAGCACCTCTTGGTCTACTGGGCTGCACCACTGGCAACCGTGCCTCTCGCTAGGGCCATAGCAGGCGCCTTCAACAGGCCAGCACCAGCAGTACCCCCTACCAAGGAGGACTAAGGGGGTACCGTCATTATTCAGAGGGTGCCATGGACTTTAATCAGGCACTACTACACATGGACAAGGATAGGGGATTTCGTCAT
>BEXV01002777.1:18224-32253 GCA_003118195.1 Hemicentrotus pulcherrimus | reverse complement strand
ATTGGCTCTGTGAGATACAAACATGATCCAAGTTTGGCGGGAATCAATCAATCGGTTCTTGAGAAAACGCGATCACGAGAACGGGACGTACGTACGGACGGACGGACAACCCGAAAACATAATGCCTCCGGCTACTTTGTAGTGGAGGCATAAAAATTACGGTTAGAGCATTTTTTTAATGCAAAATTCGTGCTGGTCTGAAGCACTGTATTTCAGCAGAAGTGGGCAGAAGTCCTTCGTGCTGGTCGGGCCCGGCCGGCCGGCCCGCCCAGTGCCGACCGCCGTGGCTATAACGATGCTTGCTATTATATTACCGAACCCGAACCGAACCAAGTTCGGGTGAAATATTTCCAAACTCTGCCGAACCGAACCGAACACGAACATAGCGTCTGACTTACAGCACAATTGGCAAGTCTATCCCAAATAGATCAAAATCGCACCTTGCACACAAACGTGGTCTGTGATAGGGAAACTAGCGGGCTGGCAGTTTACCAGCGAGGCTACTGCTCCGCTGCACGCAAAATTACCAGGACTCGACAGCTTCGCGGTGGGAAGCTAGCCGGCTAGCATTTTGCCAAAACAACGCTAGATCGGTTTCAGGCAAAATCAAAGTAACTGCGATCAAGCGCTATGTTCTGTACATGTTCTGAACTTGTCAATGAGAGAATTCCAAATTCTATTTGAGATGACATCATAAATTAGACCACCAAACAAACCTTGATACATGTAGATCTCTAATGACTATACAATTGCCCGTTTATTTCTGAAATTGACGATTTACTTATTATTTGCTCCTCAGTATTTTTAGTTACATTGAAATACTGTTTATATTTGCAAGTTGATGTTCTGAATAGTAACGACAATCTTTCCTGTTGATCTTGTTAAGATTAAGAAGTTATTAAAATTGATCGTCGAGCTTATTTAACTTGTGTAATTGGTTGTCATTATCTGTTTTTTTTTTAATTGCCCCTGGTTCTTGTTAAATCCCTGTGAACCAGGGGCAACTTTTAAAAATAAATTGCCCCTGGCTCCTTTGGTTGGCAGGAGTTAGAGGCGATCGCAAGTATCGTGATATGGAGAAGTTACTCATTAAGTGAAAAGCTTAAAAAGAGGGAAAATGCAGACTTACAGATAAAGACCAGTTATGGTCACGTGATTGCATTGATCGATCTGATGATCGATCAGAAAAGGTTGATCATAATGGTGTGTACTGCAAGGTTCTGCAATCATCAAAATGATAAGAAATTTGGCCCAGTCTTGGTAAAGTTACAAGCACTGTACACAAAAAGATGTAAATGGGACTACACACAGGTGCGCGACACGTGCATTAAATCTATCAGGTCCAAATAGATATAATAATTCACCAAATATATCAATTAGTAGCAAGTTTATCGGCGAAATTTGTATAATCACGCATTAGTAAAATCATATTCTTTCACTTGATTGGTAATAAGGGCTTCCATTTCATTTTTTTAGAGGGGGATGTTTCCAATAGGCCTGAGTCATGTCGGGATTTTCATAAACCGGGTCCCGACGGCCTTGCACCGATCGGGACCCGGTGTCCCGAAATCAGCTCGCAAGATTTGTCACTTGCCTGAATAAAAAAGCGCATATCATCGGTATGTCCCTTAAAAGTGACCTTTTTTATCAATCAAATAAATCAACACATGCATACCTCGGCTCAGATCGGTATATTATTCCATTTGACATTATTTTCATCCATGATTGGCGATGTTTAGTGCCATTATCGTGCCTCTAAAAGTAAAAAAACTGGGGCAAAAATAGAAAGACAACTTTCGAGCCGCCATTTTGATTCATGCAGGTTGAATAAATTGGGTCAAAAAATATGAATGTTAGAATAATAAAACGGCTTTCTAAAACATTCTTCTTTACAATTTACCGATCAAATAATTTTTTAAGACAAAATAAATATTTATCTCTTATTTTAGACATCGCATGCTTTTTTTTTCAAAGCTGAAAATTACTTAGTAATCACAAGAAGTTTCGATACGGATAGCTGTTGCAAGGCAAGTTCAGACTAGTCTCGGAAAAATGCGCAGTGCACCTCGTTAGCTGTAATGCGTGCCCAAACGAACCCAAACAAAGACGTGATCGTAACGAGAAAAAAAAATCATTAAAAACTACGAGAGCACAATTGGAAAGACAACTACTCAAAATTATCGTAAGCAGGTACATAACTTGGAAGAAGAATACAATAGTTGTCCAAGAAAAGCCACAGAAATAGTGATAATCGAGGAGTAACTGGGTACTTTTTTTATCGCAAGGGGCCTTGCTGCTGCAAATACTTGAATCCTTTGTTATACTGCTTTCTACAGTAGAGGGCGGTATTTGGTTTCTAGCCTCGTGTTCAGTTTAAACACGTGTAATTCGGAAATCGCAGCAGGGCCATTTCGATAATGATTGTACCTATAGTAACTCCTTAAATATGACTATTTCTGTGGCTTTTCTTGGACAACTATTGTATTCTTCCTCCAAGTTATCTGCTTACGATAATTTTGAGTAGTTGTCTTTCCAATTGTGCTCTCGTAGTTTTTAATGATTTTTTTTTCTCGTTACGATCACGTCTTTGTTTGGGTTCGTTTGGGCATGCATTACAGCTAACGAGGTGCACTGCGCATCTTTCCGAGACTAGTCTGAATTTGCCATGCAACAGCTATCCGTATCGAAACTTCTTGTGATTACCAAGTAATTTTCAGCTTTTAAAAGAAGCATGCGGTGTTCAAAATCAAAGAAAAAAAATATCTATTTTGTCTTTTTTTAATTATTCGATCGGTATGTTGTAAAGAAGTACTTTTTAGAAAGCTGTTTTATTATTCAAACATTAATGTTTCTTTCGACCTGATTTATTAATGATCCTGCCGATCGATCGAGAGACTCGGCTAGTAAAGTAGGCTAGCAGCTGAGCAAACCGTATTTATAACAGCAGTTCGGATTGATTCAGGATGAGCTAGAATATGATTGGTAACAATTCAATACTTAAGTTTTAAGGTGGATTGATTTTAGTGGTTGCAAAACTGCAATTTCTAACATATTTTATTATTTTTTCGGAGCGTCGGTTCTCAAAAATGAAACCGGGACCCGACGGCAACGGTCGGGTCCCGGTGTGATCGACCGTATCGACTCAGGCCTAGTTTCCAAAACTGGTCTTTACCTTTAAAAAAATGATGAAATAGCAAAGAATTAAGGAGCATCATGGATACCAAATCAATGGAAATTTGTATTAAAAAATGGAAAAAAACTTAATTCCAGGCTTGGAAAATATCTATAGGAAAGAAATCTTCTCACCTTTCTAATCTCATCCGTAGTAGCTCCTGGTTTCTGAGCTTCAAGCTGTTCTACAGCAATCGGATGGGGTTTCTTGGGAATCTCAAAATCACCCATGGTTGACACGACATGGGCATAGTTGGTCCGCTTATGCCTCCCGTGCTGGATGAGCTTGGCACGAAAGTCCATCTCGTGCTGTTGCTTGGAGTTAGGGAGCTGGTGGCCTGCCTTGTAATTGTAAGGGATGGGTTTGTCGAACTTGGAGAACATCTCGGGGAGCATGAAGGATGGAGTGTCTTTGTCCACATAGCTAATATCCTCACCGGCAGAAGGGAGAATCTTTCCAATCAGGCTCTCCGCTTCTCCTCCGCTGGGTTTGTGTTCGCACGGCAGGTACTGAAAGTCACACAGATCTGTATTCAAGATATAAGAACATACTGTATGGGGAAATATGACAAGACTATTATCTCAAAGGCTGGTATTTAGCCCTTATTTTGGTATACAGTAACATACATGTATACACTGTAGGTCTGATGTACACTGTACATACTATAATTATAAAGGCCTAATTTATAATGATAGGAAACTATTTGACAATGGTTTAATGGAAACGACAGACCCCAGCCCAGCCGGAGTGATCTTAGGCTTGGTATTCCGGGTATTCCCCTAGTTTAACATCGAGTGAAGTCCATAACTTTTTTGTCATACACGCCTTATCCATCTTTCTACAAGAAAATAACAAGCCAAAATTCATTCTTTTGAAGGTACAAACTGTACTATACCACATTTGAAAAAACTCAAGCACATTTGAAAAAACTCAAGCAAATTTTCTTCAAATATTTTGTTTTGAGAATCAATACAGAGGAGGCGGTATATAAAACAAATATGGAATACATATTTTTCGGGCCGTGGTCAAAACTATAGCTCCTCAGTGATCTCGAGACTGCGCTACATGTATACTCCTCACCTTCCTCGTGGGGCACAGCACAGTTTCAAGATCACATCAGTCAATGAGCATTATACATGTACCATGTCCCTCAAAGCAGTCTTAATTGTAGAGATGTTTTTTTTCTTTCAATCTTGTCATTCTTTTCTGTGCTCTACATCTACACCCACAGATGGGGTAGAATGTCTATTTCTACACAGAGATTTCAGTGAATTAAGCTGACAGTGGGACTGAATAAGCATTGCAATTTTTGTGGTATTAATTTTTCAAAGTACCATGCAATTTTTATGTACATGTCCATGTACAACACAATAAAGGTATACAAAGAATGCTTTTAATCTCATCTCTTCTTTTAATGAGAAATAATCCTATGAAAATCTGTTCCATTGTGTATTTACTACTTGTGGCTAGTCTAATCATAATACTCCTAAATTTGATCAATTGTTAACATACATGTAAGTATGGATGAATGTTTAATTAACAGTGCATGCTATAACATACAGTATATGCACAACATGTACATGTACAGTGTACATCACAGCTGCCAACCTCAAGAACATAAAATCAGTAATCACCAGCCTCAAAAACAGTAATTTGGGGAATAAATCAGTAATTTCCTAAGCGGCGCTATGAATCTTTAAAAATCGGCATGCCAACACTCCACGGACGCATGCGCACATGATTATCTGAAATTGTTGGTGATTTTACTCACACAAAGTTGCTAAATATTGATTTTCAGGTCATCACAACATCAGTTGTTCTTTAAAAAAATGGCTTCTATTAAAGGTATTACAAAGTTTTGGAAAATTTTGAAAAATGGGTGGATAGTGATTCTTTACAATTTTGATATATTTGGATGCCCCTGTGGATGTATCAAAAGCACTAGAAATTTTAGACCCTATAACACTTCTGCTTTCGAGAAAAATTGAATATAAAGATTTATCGGTGCTCCCGATAAAAGTTGATGAATTTCAAAAAGCACCTACGGCCGTACAATGGTAGCTGCGACCACAAAAATCTCAGAATATGTAGTTGTCGTAAATCGTTAAAAAAAAATCGGTTGATTTTAGTCAATAGACATTGTTTTAAAGCTTAGTTAATATCTTGACCTTGAGAGGCAGCAATTCAACATACATGTAAAGTGTTTATTATTTACAATTTCATAACTTTATAGTCGATTTCGACCAAGACTACGATCAATGATTGATTTAGGATCGCATGTATGCTTCGAATATGTTTATTTGAACCAAATTCATGACCCCATACCAAAACTTTGTATTACCTAAAGAGAATACTTTATACTTTTCCGCTTTTCTTAACAAGTGTTGGATGGCCGCTATACTGCAAAGCACTTTGTACAATAATTCATATACTAGCTTTTTTAAAACATATTTTAAAAAATGAAATAAAATTAATTTTAAAAAATAAATAATTTTGTTGTTTGTTAAATAAATAAATAAATAAAAAATTGTTTTTCTGTAATGTTTTTTAATTTCCATACCAATTACGGGAAATCTGTACTAGTTGGCGGCTCTGGTACATGTAAGAAATTTTTACCACACTGGCAACGTCTGTTAACAAAAAATTGTCCCACTCTCAACCTCAAGTCCTCAACCATACATTAAAGGTTATACAAAGTTTGGGGAAATTTTGAAAATTGGGTGGATAGTGACTCTTTACAATTTTGATACATTTAGATGCCCCTGTGGATGTTTTATAAGCACCAGAAAATTTACCCCCTTAAACACTTCCGCTTTCAATAAAGATTGAATACCGGTAAACAAATTGACCAGTTTTACCGGTGCTCCCGGTAAATTTGTATAAGTTTCAAATAGCGCTTAAGGCCATACAATAGTAGCTGCGACCATGAAAATCTCAGAATTTGTAGTTGTGATATATAATTTCCAAACATTGTTTTATAGCTTTATCAATATTGTGACCTTGAGAGGGAGCTATACAACATACAGAGTTTATTATTTACAATTTTATAACTTTAGACTCGATTTCAATCGGGCCAATGATCACTGAATATTGTAGGATCATATGCTTCCAATATGTTCATTTGAACCAAATTCATGACCCCATACCAAAACTTTGTACTACCTTTAATAGCTGAAATTTTCTGGTTTTCTGTTAGGAAAGCCAAGAAATAAAAATAAAATTTTGGCCACAATCTCATAACACAATATGATAGATCAAAATATATATATCCACTTACATGGAAATTCATATTTTTGTCCAATCACACCAAGAACCTCTGCAGAATATTGCCCGTTTCCTGAATTCCCATCCATCTCTCCCTGGGAACCAGTCTTCAGACCTCCATCTTCACTCTCTCTCCTCCTTCTGTATCGACGTTTGACCTTCATGAGTAGGGATGTAGACCTGCAGGCCACTCCTCTAGCTGGCTTACAGTAGGGGTTACCAGGTTGGAAGTTGAGTGAGAGGGGTGCATGGTCATCATTGAAAGCCTGAAAGGAAAAGACAGACCGAAGCATAAACAGCAGTATATTTATTTATTCATTTATTTACTTATTAAGCAATCCATGTTGACCACATGTATAGGATTTTTATATTTTTATGGGGGCTACTTATCCCATAGCCTCAAAAAACCAAGGAGCTACTTTAAGAAAAGTGGGGCCTACTTTTGACAAAAGGGGGTTACTTTCTCAAAGCCATATTGCAAGGCACCACGGATTGATTCAACTGGCATTCGGAATGCATTCAGAATGCCCTCAGAATGCCCCCATTCAGAATCCATTGTTCTGTTAATCCGCATTCCAGAATGTCGCTAGAATGCTGTACTTAACGACTTGTTAAATCCGGTATAGTGAGAATGGTCGCATTCTGGGTGCATTCTAGAAGGCTTCATGAATAGGCCATCCAAACAAAGGTGAGATCGGAGGCACTACTTTCTTGATATTGCGTGCCGTAATAGTTTTGATATAGAATGCACTATAAGAATTGATAGAAATCAAAAGATAATTGGTTTCGCTTCTGTCTCTCCCGCGATCGTTCACTCTTTCTTCTCGAGCGCAGGTGAAAACGGACTTACTTTTCTTTCTTTATTTCTATCCGACGGCTTAGTGTTTGTCATAAACTCCTTGCCGATAAGTATTGTTTTTCGATCTCCAGAGGTGCAACAAAACCCTACCGATAATTATTGTTTTTAGATCTCTGGAGGGGCAACAACATCCTGCCGATAATTATTGTTTTTTAGACCTCCGTAGGGGCGACAAAACCTTACCGATAATTATTGTTTTTAGATTTCTGTAGGGGCAACAAAACCTTCCTGATAAGTATTGTTTTTAGATCTCCGTAGGGGCAACGAAACCTTGCCGATAATTATTGTTTTTAGATCTCCGTAGGGGCAATAAAACCTTTCCGATAATTATTGTTTTTAAGTCTCTGTAGGGGCAACAAAACCTTACCAATAATTATTGTTTTTATATCTCAGGAGGAGCAACAAAACCTTGCCGATAAGTATTGTTTTTAGATCTCCGGAGGAGCAACAAAACCCTTCAGATAATTATTGTTTTTAGATCTCTGGAGGGGCAACAACATCCTGCCGATAATTACCGGTATTGTTTTTTAGATCTCTGAGGGGCGACAAAACCTTGCCGATAATTATTGTTTTTTAGATTTCTGTAGGGGCAACAAAACCTTCCTGATAAGTATTGTTTTTAGATCTCCGTAGGGGCAACAAAACCTTGCCGATAATTATTGTTTTTTAGACCTCCGAAGGGGCAACAAAACCCTACCAATAATTATTGTTTTTACTAGATCTCCAGAGGGGCAACAAAACCCTGCCGATAATTATCGAGGGGCTACCGGTACTTTAATAAAAGTGGGGCCTACTTTTGAAAAAAGGGGGTTACTTTCTCAAAGCCAATAAAGCTGTAACAATAATTTTTTTTTTTTAATAGCCATCATACTGGATCGTGCGTGCTAGACCGAAAGCTTCAGTCTCTGATACAAGCCTTCGATTAATCGGGCGCTGGGCGCAAATTTGCGCTCATAAAACCACCAATTGCGCCCATAATCATCTAAAACTAGAAGGCAAGGCGCAAGTGTTTGCCGTGAAAATGCGCCCGTAAATGATTTAAAAAAAAAAAAAACACGAACGATTCGTAAAGGGCGCATTTTCACGTAAACACTTGCGCGGCAAACTGTTCGTGATTCAGAATCACAAACAGTTTGCCGCGCACAATAGCAGCGTATTTAGCGCTTTAATAAGGCGCAAGTGTTTCCGTGAAAATACCCCCATTGGTTATACTACATGCTAGCGCACGTACGTTCATATCATGCGATCGCTAGTAGATGCGACGGTGCATACTGTGGCGCACGCAAAAATGTATCGAAGGATCAAGAAAGCAAATCGTCAAATGGAGAAATAAACAAGCATTCAAATAGTCATTAGAGATCTGTCGAGGTTTGTTTGTAGGTCTTGTTTATTATTTCATCTCAAATAGAATTTAGAATTCTCTTATTGAACACCTACGATGTTCTCGATCGTAGTTACTCTCATTTCGCCAGCAGCCGACCTAGCTTTGTTTTGTCAAATAGCTAGCCGGCCAGCTTCCCACCACAAACCTTTCGAGTCCCGATAAATTTGCGCGCTGCGAATCTCCGAAGGTGCATTGGTTTCGTTGGCAAACTCCAGCCCGCTAGCACCCCACCAGGGGGTGTGTGTGCGAGGAACGATTTTGGTTTCGAGAACGCACGTTACGCAACTTCAGCTGTCGAATGTCTAAGGACATTTTTACATGTACGATTTTTAATACGAATAGTTGGTCAGATTTCTTCTTATTTCTTTGGTTATAGGGTCTACAACAATTAAAAAGATAATTCTTCAAATTTGCTCCTACTGCCGAGAGTGTGGCGGAAGATTTGGGATAAACCGTACGATGTTAATTGTGAAATTGACAATTTATTTATTCATTTGAAATTTGCTCATTAATATTTTTAGTTACTTTAAAATACTGTTTAATGTGCAAATTGATGTTCTTAGTCAATCTTTCCTGTTGATCTTGTTAAGATTAAAAAGTTATTAAATTGATCGTATTCATTATGAAATTAACATTCTTTGAACTTATTTAACTTGTGTAGGCCTAGAATATAGACCTAGATCTATGCCTAATTAATTAGTGGCTAATTATCTGTTTTTGGAAAATTGCCCCTGATTTTTAAGAAATTGCCCCTTGCTCTGGTAAATCCCCGTGGGCAAGGGGCAACTTTTAAAAATAAATTGCCCCTTGCTCCTGGCTGCTTAATCTAAGGCTTGCTCTGATATTGACGATTGTTCCGCTGTGATTGCATCTGGCTCCTCTGACTGGCTCCTCTGACCGCCTCTATACATACTGTAGACTGAAGAACGTCCTAACTATGGGGACTGTACGGGAGGAATGGTTCGGTTCGGCCGGACCGCGATGAATGAGATACTGTACATGTATAGACCTAGTCTACAACAAGTTTTTCGCTCTTTACGTTTTCATATAGGCCTATCCACTTTGGCTGCAATTATATTAGACTAGGGTAGAGTGCCCAGTATTCGGTCACTTAAGGGGAAATCACTGATATTTTGAATTCTTACCTCTTTCATTTTGCAATCTACCCATCAAAAGAACGAAAAAAAAGTCCTCTATTAAACAGGATTTTATAGTCACTTAAAAAATAAAGAATGATGATGAGAAAAATATTTCTGAAGTGAAAGAAGACGGAGCATTTTTCTGCCCAGAATTCTGTCGCGCCGATTAGAATTTGGTCACGTGATTTGTGCGTTGAATCTCCGTTGCCGAGGAGTGGAGCGTATTTGCGCGCTATTTTCACACAATTGCGCGATAAAGCACCGATTGTCAATGCGTTGACCGAATACTGGATGAGCGACACCGAATGGCAAGGGTATCGTATAGATACCTCTTGCATATCGGCAAGTGCGTCATTTGCAAATTCGCTGCGATGGAGCGAACACGGAAGAGCTCCTCTTCACACACATACTAAATTCATTGCGACAGCACACAAAGTTGTTTCGCAATAGATTTCTACATGTATGGCTATGCGTGTTAGCACATGTGCTAACAGAACGCAGAAGTGCAGAAAGTGGTACGACACTGATCGATTTCGAGCTAAGTTGGAGATCTTTCCGGGGCCCTATATCTGATTTAATTTTGAGAGTTAAGAAAAGTTGTTTCGCTGCCCGATTTGTGCAAGTTTCGCGGCTCATTAATTATTTGTAAAATTGTTATAGCTGTTGAAATGGCTGTCTGACCGAATACTGGGCGCGCTACCCTACACTGAATTTTATTTATGATAAAAAAATAGCAAAGAAATATCTACTTTGACTAGACCTATAATACAATAGCTTGCTTATTTAGACTCTAGATCCTAAATTGATGATTAATCCGAGCAAGACTTGTAGCCAACATGATTGTTGTCCATCTTTTGGTAGGTTCAAGGTAGACTGAAAACTTCAGTCTCTCTAATCGTCNGAAGAGCTAGTGATAACGTACGTCGGGGTGGATGTGCTTTTCGTTTAAACAAAAACAAAAACAAACAAATTAAACGATTTTTTTGTTGGTTAAAAGTCCGTAGGCTAACATGTTAGACTGCTGACTCTGACGATAGGGGGCGTTGTCAAATGAGACTATATGCACCTGTCAGTGACCTTGCAGGGAGGTCTAATACCCCTGGCCAAACTAGTGCAGATGGGCTTTAACTGAGAAAAAACCCTCTAGTGCATCCATACAAAAACATATTACTATCAATCGGATGCTGGTGTACATAAATAAGATTCTTGGGGGAGGGGGATAGGAAATGCATATTATCCATATAAAGAAAATAATAAGTGGATAGTGAGGACATGACGTCACAGACCCATGAGTAAGTTGCACATTTTTCTTGTGATTTTCATTGTTCCATAGTTTTACATACTTTTTCAAAAATTCATAACTTTCTTATTAAACTTTTGCTCAAACTTTTTTTTAATTGGTTTGTCTGATTTTTCTGCTTCTATTGAAAGTATTTTTTTCTTTGGAGTGTACTTGCCCTTTAAGAAGAAGAATCGTTTCAAATGTTGCATTCATTATTAACAATTCATTTTAGCAATATATGATATAATGTAAACATAATTCCACCCAACATTAAAAAAATACAGACCACCATTTATATTGATATTGTGCACATTTATACAGTGCACAAAATAAACAAAACTGATTCCAAATGTCTCCCTTCTATTTCCTTTTCTTCAGGATCCGATCATCATTATCGTCATCAGTAAAAGAGAAGATTTGTGAAAGAGAGGAAAATAGTAGGCAAAGAAGGTCCTGGATGAAAACAGCTACAAAAGATTGTAGATTTTGAGCGGCTTATTTTGAAGGGATTCTTTAAGACATTGACAGTGTACTGAGCATGCACGCAAGAGCAAAACTGAAATTTAGATAGCAGTCTTTATGAATTCAACTCTAAAATTTAAACGCAAGTCTTAAATACGCGCCATGGTTGATTGGAAATCAAGTCGATAAGCCATTGATATTAGCCAATTAAAAAGAAATAAAAGTCCTAAATACCCGATCATGATTTTGTGGAAAATCACCGGTTGTCAGATAAACTTCACCATTTGGGAAATACGTTTGAAACGGTGAGCACAAAATGTGAAAGACCTATAATACAGTGCGTCCGACACCTCAATCAGGAAAAATGAGCAAGGAATGACAAAGCTCTGTTTATTTAAAGTCCCCCCCCCCACTCAGTGTTATTTAGGGTACGCATATGCTCGTTCCCTCTTTTTGAAAACACCCCCTATCTGAGGACTGCCAACATTTTCGAACTCCCCTTTCGCGGGCTTTTCNACATGATTGTTGTCCATCTTTTGGTAGGTTCAAGGTAGACTGAAAACTTCAGTCTCTCTAATCGTCAGTTGTTCCACTGAGACTACGTCTGGCTCCACTAGACCTCCGATTACAGAGACTGAAGTATGGGGACCTCTTTCTGTGAGGGACTGTACGGAACAAATGGCTCGGTACGACCGGACCGCGATGAATGAGATATGCAACGAGATTTTCACTCTTTACATCCTCATAACTGCTGCAGTTATAATAGAAATTAAAAATAACATATATTTCACTTATTTGACTTACGATAGCTTGCTCTTTTAGATCCTAAATTAATGATTAATCCGAGAAAGTCTCGTCGTCAACATTATCCGTCTTGGTTTTAGTTGATGAATATTTATTTTTTTCTTTTCGAACGTCCAATAGCTACCATAGCTCTATACGAGTCGGCCCGGCTTCACCAACGAACTCCCACGGAATGAGTGCTCTGATTGGTCATTGGCTATGTTTTGGTAGGTTGACCCGGAAATATATCGGCCGCCAGGTCATATAGCTCTATGTTCGATCGAGTGCATGAACAGTTCTGAGATACTAGATTTTGGATTAATCATATAGACTGTAGGTAAGTCTAAATATTTCATATTTGTATTAGATTTCAATTAAAAATATGTAGTCTAGACTAGTGTAAAAAGGAGAAGTTATTCCTATTTTAGTCTACATCTGATTTAGAAATCAGAAAATTAGATCTAAATAAAGAAAATCGGGGAAAAAATGTCGCGGACGAAAACATGCATAAAGCCACCCACTCGATACGAGATCCCTATGTTACCTCCTGTGTTGGGGAATGACAAAAAATGTCAGTTTTATTAAAGAAATGACCCAAATCAGATGGTTATCATTTCTGTCTAGGTTCAAGGTTGACCCAGAAATATATCGGCCGGGTCATGTCATCATAGATTACCAGCTAGCTCGAATGCATCATGGCTTCATTGTGGGTATGTTTTTAGTAGGGTATCTCCACGCCGAAGTTACGGGTCAAAGTTTGGATAGACTTGAACTAGCGCAAAATTCGATCATGCATCATGCCGGGTTATCCTGGGTCCGAGTGAGCCCGACTGCACTGCAGCCTAGACCTAGGGCCCCTATAATATTCGCGCCCCGATAGGCAGACCGACGAGGAAACGCAAATAAGCCACAACTTGACATGTTTATCAGCTCATAAAAACTAACCTTTGTCAACTTGCTTTCTCCACCAAGTGTTTCTATCATCATCGAAGGATTCTTGACGACACCAGGGTAGTTCAAACTAATGAGTTGCTTGCAATTAAGCGGTGTTTCAATGGAAGTTCCACCGATTTTCCCGTACTTTTCCTCCATCACGTCCGCCATGTGTAGGCGTGAAATACAGCTGTTTTGTTAGCTGCTGTACTGTTTGCATATCCTTATGATTTCTGCATGCAGCGCAGTTGGGCTGAGATTGGGGAGACCTTTTTTCGACCTGGGTGGGGTTTTAAATGGAGTCATGAAAGACTGAAAAGAAACATGATTATATCAACTTTAGATGCAAGCGAGTGTAACAAGCCAGCTTTGGGTGAAATTCAAGAAAATTTTGCTCTAAATCGCTATAAATTAGGAGCACATTGTATAGGGAAAGGAAAAGGGGGCTCATTTACAAAAGGAAAAGGAATTTATTAGAAAGAAATAAAGCACATGTCAAAGTAACTAGGAAAATTACCATATATGTAAAAAATGGGGCACTCCTTGCACTTAATAAGGGGCACTCACAACAGATGGGAAAAACACTTATGACAACGGAAAAGAGGCACTTAATTATTACAAAGTAAAAGGGCAATTATTAAAAAAAATGGAGGAAAATGGAAGTAATTAGAAAGGATAAGGGGTAGGCCTACGTGTCAAAATACAAGGGGCACTTATCAGAGATGAAAAGGGCACTTATTAAAAAGTTAAT
>BEXV01002776.1:28792-42272 GCA_003118195.1 Hemicentrotus pulcherrimus | reverse complement strand
GGGGGGGGGGTCAAACCCCCTTACCACTAATCTAAGTTCCATTTAAGGTTTAAGGTTTGACAATTGAAACTCAATATTGTGTTAAAGTTATGACACACAATAATCTTTATTTTATAATTCTACGGGGGCGATTTATAATTTTGAAATCGCCCCCATGGGCAACCTGACGGTGGCGATTATGTAGCTCACGGCGGCAAATCGCCCACCGCCACCGTGTATTTTAAACCTTGGTCCTTATTCTAAACCGCAATATTAATAGATTTGTTATACAAATCGGAATTGTGATTGATTTTGTTTTTTTCAGTCGTATTTGCAAAGCTTTAAGCATATATAATGATATAACATGTAGTTACTGATCTATCAGAAAGAATTGTATTAATATCAAGTACTAAAAATATCAATTGATAACACTCATTGGCTATCCAGCGTTATTCATGTATTGTACGTGTACATATTTTAAAATACATTTTGGATATTTTATGAAGAAATAAAAAAATAGAGCTGTCTTTAATTTTGATAATTCAGTTTTTTTAAAGAAATTGGTCCGTTCAATTTGTGCATAAATAAAAAAGAAAATCAGAGAATTATCAATCACAATATTTTGTTCTTCTGAAGTAACATCATCATGACCTCACACGGGATATGCTCAAAACCACATTTAAATTTACAGTAAGCCTTTAAGAACAAATCTCTAACATAATATGGATATCCATTCCTGTTTTAATAGAGGGTGAAATAATTATATTACCATCAGATCGTTGGAAAAACGTAGTGACCCGTGTAATATCTCGGTCAGGTTGAGAAGCCTCACAGTAGAAAGGACCGAAACCATCTGTCTCCCATCCATCTCCTGCAGGGAAGCTGACCACTCTGACCAATGCCAATGGAGATATCGTTGAAAGTTCGTGGTGCCGCACATCTTCTGGTGGTGATCTGTCTGTTGTTATGGGTGCTGATCGATCAAATGATAGTGAAGCATTTCTATCTGGTTCGCTGGCGTAACATTGATACTCCCAGCGGCTATATCCATCTATTTGGGTGTATCCTATGGTCAGCACTGTGATATGAACAACCTCACCTGGAATACCGACAGAGAATTTAATTTGTTTACAGTATAAATCTATACTAATTTTTCTTTATCCCATTCATTTTGGACTTGTAGGTTTTAAGTACTGTATGCCAACATGTACTTAAACAGTTACACAACTGTATTATAATTTAAATCTAAATCGACTGATGGCCTTTTGAGAAGCAAGGCTTGTGAGGGTAAGCTCCTTTTGGAAAACTAATGTTTCAATTAAAAACGGGAAATTTAATATCGACAATATCGCATATTTTATAACGCATGTACAGATCCAAACACGCAAAGTGCTCAATGTGCTCCTGTGTATACCCCGGTTAGGCTACCGATTTCGGTGCTCACAGCATACACGGAATTCTATTCTACCGGTACAACACCAGGGTATGAGTGGCACATGTAAATTAATTTCTCGACAACGTGGCTCGATCCCACGACATTCGACTCTCCAGTCATGTGTTTGAACCACTCAACAAAGACTTCATACGCTTAATCGAATGCAATTTTATAACCATGGTTCTTTATTAGAAACAGAAGTACACATAATTATAACCGTGATAAATCCAATATGAAGTTTTGGTACAATTCCATGTTTATTAAATCAGTTCATGATCACGTTTGAGTTTTATTAATAGATATATTCTCCTTCATTCATTCGCTTTATTACAGTGACAAAATAATTCGTTGAAATTCTCTGGATGTAGTTTGCCCTTGACCCAACAGGGTGTACTTTACCAATAATTTGAATTAATTTGATCTGTTAAATCTTAATTGCAAACTTTCAAATGAAATTTAATAATCGTGATGGCAAAGTTGAGGCATCCCGGGGCAAAAAAAAGTTGCTCTTTACGCATATATTCGTAGGCATGTATGTTCTCTTGGCTAGCCAACTTTAAGCTTGTATATACACAACAGTTTACACTGTTAAACTTATTTAAGGGTTGTTTTACAATCAGGGTACACAATAGAAAAACTGACTTTGATGGCCGTTAAAACAAGAACAATGAACAGCCAAGGAAAATCTTCCTTGGTCAACTATTTTGCACCCTTAGATCAACCTACACCAGCGAAGAAATTGTTTGAAACGAGCAACTACTTTTCAAAATATCTAATTATATGCCGTTTTTTCACATTTTCGCTGTCTCATTTCACTTGTTGCAAAGTTTGAACATGTGCATATCTGACATACAATCCCCAAAAGCATTATCAACTATCAGAATCAGCTCTTCCAACGGGTCTAAGTAAGATCTGAATTGGGTGTAAGATTTTGGCAAATCTACAAATTTTGGTTTCGCACCAAAAATGAGGTGCAAAATGTGTCCTCTCCGAAACCAGTGTAATAATTTTAAGTACGACCGCACTCCATGAATTATTTGTTCCTCCTTGAAAAGAGTCACTAATATCCTACAAAATTGTGATATTAACTTTTCCCACACTAACTCAGTTTTTGGTAAATGCACGTTTCAAATTTGTTTGTCAGGGGTGTGTCAAAAAGTGTCCTCTCCGAAAAAGTGATATTTTTTATCAGCACTCCTTCTAGAAGAGCCTCATTTTGAAATCAACTTATGTTATTAAATAGACCTCACATTGTTTTCTCATGTGCAATATATAATTTTGTTTCTTGTTAATATTCACACTGATTTTGAAGTAACATTACGAGCCAGAGCAATATGACACTGAATTCCTATAGGACATCTATTTATTCAGATGGTCATATCTCAGCCAATACTTAACATATTCAATTGGTTTCCGACATTTGGACATTATTTTTTATGCTCTTTCAGAAAATGAAGAAGAAATTGAGACATTCCAAAAGTAGGTTTTTGTGATGTCACAGCTTCGGTACTCTAGCTATAGTCTTACCAATCCACCTTACCAAAGCTCACAATTACTTGTCATTCATAAGCTTCCAAAGGTATAAAGAAAGAGGCTTCTTACAAAAAAAAAAACAAGAAACAGTTGTTTAACTTTAACAAAGGTTGTATTCATCGTGCAAATTATTTAAAAACAAAAACAAAGATAGAACATGGCCGTAATGACACATTATTTCATTTCAATACAATGACTGCGATGGACTTTCAGTAAGTCCTCTACTGCATTTAGAGAAAAGTACTTTGGAGAGAACATTGTAGGCCTTGTATATTGTATGGAATATATCTGCCAGTTAAGATGTTTAGTTGGCAGAGTGATAAGGGGCATGCCCAAAAATTATGTTCATGAGACATAAAATTTCTGTCTATATGTCAAAATATAATGTCCTCTCTGAATCTTACTGTAAATCATGTAAAATCCTCAAAACACTGATATATGTTTAACTATTCTTAAAAAACTTGTAACTATCAGGCCTGATAATAACCCGATTCAAATCGGTTTCCNAAGTTTTCCCGATTTTTCAAAAAATATTTTTTTCTTTCTGATTTTATCCCGATTTCCCCCGATTTGCCCCTATTTGTTCCCAATTTCCTCACTCAAAAGGGGGGAATGTTGGTAAATCCCACCCCCCCCGAATCCTCTTCTTTCTTTTTTTTTTGTTACTAAAGGGGGGCGTGGTTGACGGGAAACACAAACATTTTGTTAGTGCTCACTGTAACCCCTGAACCACATAATCACAGTATTGTCCATGTACCTTCTGACAATATTTAGTACAATGTGAATCCAATTTTTAGTACCAGTAAGTCTTAAAGTGAGGGAAAAGGTCTACGATGTGTGATTGAAGATCTATATGCAGATCATAAATGGGTGCTAACAGGGATAAAATATATTCTAATTAACCTTACATATATCAAGTTTCATTTATGCCATGAAATAATGAATCATAATTGTATCAGGCAGTTCCAACTACATGTCAAAAAAAAAATGTCCTCTCCGAACTAAAAATTGTCCTCTCCGAACAATTTTTTGACGCCACATATCTCATGCAGAAGCACCCTTACCATATGTAGCTGTGCAGTACAGAATATAGGGTCGTACTGCCCTGAGTGTTTTTTTATTAGTAACTTCATGCTGTCAGTCCATCATTTTGTGGTATGAAAAGATGCAAAATTGAATTTTACATGAATAAAACCATTTTGCACTTGAAAAAATTGAGTTGTATTCTGACTCCATATCATCAAGTTATCAACCTATGTCATTCACATTAACCCAAATAAACAATAAATATTTATTTTTCTGCATAATGTCATCAGGTGACGCTTGACCCTATTTTTTGCATTAAGGACAGGTTTAATGCTTGAAAAGAAAAAGTTTGACACTTGTAGCCCTGATATTTTACAGACTTTACCAGTAACTTATATACAACACATAAACAAAAATTCAGAAGAATCAAAGGAACTTTTGTTTTCACCCCAAGTGAGACAAAGTGTGTACCCTGATTGTAAAACAACCCTTAACTTGTTTAACTGTTTAACTTATTACCAAGAGGGGAGTGGGGTTTGCATTCAAGCAGTATCATCCTTCTTAATGTCCGATTAGAAGATCTTTTCCTCAGAATATTACATTTATTTTGCATTTTTTTAGCTAATTTGCTAATTTCCTAATATTTTTGTAGGGGCTACTGGATGACCATTTATGTTTCTTAAGTGGTTTCATCCCCTGCCCTTTCTGATCACCGAACCTCCATTAGTAGTAAGTCCTATGGGATATTTAAAAAAATCTTTACCGATTGTAATACAAAGGTAAAAACCGAGTCCGTGGTGATGGCGGACATTATGATTTGCAATGTGCTACCACGCGTCTCATGAAAACTCTGATAACAGAAAATATAAAAATGGGGATAACCCCAAATCACCGACAATGGAGGCAAGCAGACAGACATCTCACATTTGATTATCTTTTCGCTCGACAACCATATACCTCTGAATGGGAAATTAACTGTGTATGAGTTGAAAAGGACAAAGATTGTTTCCCTTCAAGTATTACACATTCCTGTCTTTCAGTAACAAAAGCAAACAAACTGTAACTGCCCCCCCCCCACACCACAATCGACGTAGTTCACAGCCTTGTAGTACGACTGCTGAGGGCAAAGTACAACTAAAAATTTATGATTGAATAGAAGTATTTTCATTGTATTTTCAGAGAACTTTTGCATAAAATAGGCAAATGTAATGTACATATACACTGAATTTCTTGGCAGAACGGTTCTATTTTGTGCACATAATATGTATCGGCCTCCTCGGGAATCATCGTCATCAAAACAATTACTCCCATACTAAGATGTGGTATAGTTTATATGGTAAAGAGTGATTTTCGATTTCGTGTATCCCGAGAAGTTTGAGAATGTGAACGATAGATAATAGTCTCACGCAAAATTATATGCGATAACACAGAACTTCGTTTTAGAAATCCTACATAGGCCTATATTTTTTTCTCAATGGTTCGTTTTAAGCAAAATCCTTTTTGAAATTTTGATTTGAAGCAACGAGTGGAAATATTTCCGAAATCGTGACTTCGCGGAGCAGGTTCTGTTATTCTTTATCTTCACTAAAAAAAAGTTGTTAACAAATATTCTCCTATCAAATAACAATTGTGTACGTTATTACATATAAATAAGGCGCTTTTAAATTTCCTCATATTTCAAAGCCAAATTCATAGTTTCTAAAGCATCAGAGTCTGAAACGAAATTCTGGATTTAGCTCATGATGGAATGATAATTATAAACCTTTTGGTCAGTCAGGAACCCCATGACTTTAACAAGCCGATCGCCTGTCTGATCATCAAGATATTTATGAATGGAATTACAAATTTTGAAAACCGTTCGCCTGACGGTTTTTATAACACTACAGTTTATCGGGAAAAAACGAGTATGGTAAAACCGGTCACTCAAACATTTTTACTCGTTTGAGGCACTTCTTGATTATTTTGAAGCGCATTTTTTTTAGGGCTTCAATATTACACCATATCACAGACACTGATAACACGTAGGGCCGTGTATCTCCGATTTAACATTGTAAAACGACCCCTTTAAGGTATTTACATCCGATTAGTTTAAAAATATTGCACATATTATCAGTTGGTGATAACCTTTTATATTATGATAACTGTTTTTGCAGGAGAGGTGACTATATAATAATGTTGATGTAACTTTTAAAGCGTACTCTTTTAATGTAAAGCGCATTGAGAATTAGTTGTTAAATATTATGCGCTAAAAGCATGTGAAATACATTTGTTAGGAATATATGCGAAATCAAGATTTCGGTGACATTTTCTAAAATGCATTTTTAAATGAAATTATTTCAAAGAAATAAGGAAAATTACAAAAAAAACTACATAGGGTAGGCGCAGGGAATTGGAGACTACCAATCTTGAACCCATCACTGTCTGTCTAATAGCATACATAAATGAGCTGTAAAAGTCGTTAGTTTCCCACTTGAAGACATTTTCAAGCCCCACCTTTTTTTTAGGGAAGTTCTAAATTAGTATTATCTTTCAAATGCAGTTGGAATTTAACTTTTTCATGTTTTGGGCCTGCAAATGGGATATAGTACCTTTAAGTCGATTTGACAACTAATAGTAGTTATTTTTCCACTTAAAGACATTTTCAAGCCCTCTCTTTTTAGGGAAGTTCTACAATAGTAATATCTTTTCATATGCCGTTGGAATTTAATATTTTCATTTGTTGGCCTGCAAATGGGACAAAGTACATCGAAAGTGGCGCTTGCATTTCCATAATTTGATTAAACAAATTCATTTTTACGGATTGCCCGACGTAGCAACAAACGGAGTTGACAAAGGACTCAATTCTATTTCGTAGACGATCATCCATTCTTAAATAAGACAAAAGACTTGATGCAGTGAGGAGGATCTAAGCTTTACAAATATGTGTTATTTGATAATCATAATTGTGATTAAGTTATGATACAACATCGATAATTCTCTGTTTCGTTTTTTTTTTTCTTCTTTTTTCTGGGACGCAATGTATGCTTTCATGACCTTGATGACATTTGTATAAACCCATCGACTCGTTCATGATCACTCCAATACGCAAACAATCACACACCAATATGGATTTCAATGGATGATAGCAACCTACCTTGTATCAATATCGGAAAATACACGAAAAGTGACAGAGTTGATAAAAACAATATCAGCACTTTTGATGATGCCATTTTCTCCAGGATTCTCCGCAACATCCACACCCAACACTCCGCACCTATTCCCAACCAACTGTCAGCCGTAAACCGATGACTCTCACCCGACATTCAGCATGAATATCCACAAACAGGTTCCTAGTCAGATGCCGTCTGTATAACTGTTTTACCCGGAAGTTACTATTGGTGTTGTTGTATAGGTTTAAAGGCGTTTATTATTCAGGAGTAAAGCCATGATGTTAGTCTACCATCAAGTCTCTCGCGATAAAATTGATGGAAGGGCAAAGAAATGATAATCATTCAAGTTTAAAGTATTAACCCTAAAAGGTACTATGTCCCTTTTGCAGCCAATCTCAAATGCTGTAGAACTTTTCAGTATTTACGAATGTGTCATGTATGTCCTATATGTGTCCCTGCAGTGTCCTCATATTCAAATTATGCATGTATAGTAAACCCGTTTACCTGCTAGACTTCACTGTCAGACACTATTGAGTGACTGACTGGCTTTTTTTCTTCTTCTTCTTTGGTAATAACCTACATAAAAAGAGTTGTAAAGGGTACATGGGCATTTGTCTACATCAATAACCCACTTCTTGTGATGGCCAAGATTAAACTGATTTTTCTTTGGTACCCATACGGTCGCTTCATTGCTTCCCTATTGCTATTACATTTAAGTAGTCGTTCTTTAAATCTGAATGTGAATGAAAATAAACCAAGCATGCCGTTGAAAATCAGTCACTTTATAATGCTTTGAAAAGTCAACAGCGAAAATTCTGTTTGTATTCTCTCTTTGTTATAATTACATAGTCTTTTGTAAAACGAAGCTCAATTCGGTTTCAAATTATGTTTATACAGCGCATTTAATAAAAAAGAGAATGTTTTCATGTTTTAATGGCAATTTGCCTACTTTTTTATCAACATGTTTTAACTAGAACTGTGATGTACAAAATTGTAATATTAGAAATGCCAGTTTGTTATATTACGAATGTTGATCATAATTATTATACCCTTGAAATAAGCAGACTGGATTATGTGTGCTGAAACAAATATATTATACGGAGAACGGTTCAACATGATAATATACAAATAATGCATGCGCCTGCAGGGCAAGTGCAATATTGATATCACACTGCCTGAGTGCATTGGAACTGCCCAAACACACGCGCGAAGAAGTGGAATATTCGTGTTATAATACGTGTCGGCAATATATTTTTGGCAATATAAGCAAGATCAAGAGAATAGATAGATATTGTATCTAGATCTAGGCCTAGAATATCCTTACGTAAGATTCCCAGACAAGATTTATGCACAAATTAAATTTGAGTGAATTACGCGAAAGCGGTATCGGCAGATATCGAGCATAGGTTATCATTTTTTTTATGAGAGATCTCTATCACGGTGGGAAAAATAAATGCACACCCACGTTATGTCACAATCGGATTAAATAGATTCAAGAAACCGTCTTATACATCATGATTATGTGATGAATATACTAAGTTCCGAACTATCTATTGAAATTGTTACTACGTCAAGATAATTTTGTCGAAGATAAACAACAAATGTTAATATCAATAAACTTTCTTGAAAACAACAATATATAGAGTGTCATAATGTGTTTCATTTGTCAGCAAATATCTCTTGTATTTAGTTTTGTCAAGCAGTAATTGGGATCCATTGTTCATCCGAAGGTCAAGTTGCTTTTAAAGAGGACTCTATACGAGCAAGAACAATGGAGAGGGTTAAATCAGAAAACATTTATCCGTCTGGATTGTTACATGTATAGATTCCCGATACATGTTCTCCAAATGAAGACCAAATTGATACAAGGATCAAATACGAGAATAACGATCGCAACTTTTTTCGAAAAAAAAAAAACAAACAAACAAAAAAACAAATGTGTGTTCAATACCGTGGGGTTCATTGTATATCAACTCGAAGTCATGGTCTAATTGAGTATTTTTTTCAGATGGTAATTGTAGGGAGAGCTAGCGCTAGTACGTACTGCACGTCACTGGTGGAGATCAAAATTTTAAATAGGCCAGATTCTGGACTACACACACACACGCACACACATCAAGCATGATTTCTGTTCTCAACTCCTGGAACTCCCGAAATATCTATTTCAATGTTCTAGGTAGTTTACAGGAACTACCACATCCAATAATAAGTGGGTTCACGCAAAATTGACATTATCGTTATGGGATAGAGAGATCTCAATACTCTCCAGTTCTGACAAATCTCTTTAGTTGCTTGAAGATAAAAAGCATACGCCGTCATCACTTTGTTGTTAAAGGTATTTTAATAATAAGAAAACAAATATTATAAGTACAGGGCATATCATTTATGCCTACACTTTAAAGTATTTATACGGCACTGCAAGTACCTGTTATTTTAAAAGTTATATAGTACAGTGCATATAGTTCTTTCCGGCCTACAATAGTACTTTTCCTTTCATAGGAAACAATTAAAATAAACAAAAATGTAAATTTTGATCAAAAAAGATTATATTTTGTTTTCGTTAAATTAAGATTTGAAAGAAGAAAAAAAATAAATATAATATATATACATATATATATATATACATATATTTTAATCCCTTTTGTTTCACCTCCCAAATAGTACTCCCAAATAGTAATCTCATATAGCTAGTACTTTTTCAGAGCAGCCTAAAAAATTTTAAAATATTTCTGGTCACGTGACGTGCTCTCGACCAATCAAAAACCAATAAATTGGTGATGCATGATATAATATTACATATACAATTTATCAACGAATACACCTTCAAAGGTGAGCAAGCAGAAAATAGGATAAACCGAATGGCGAAAGTTTGAAATAAATCAGACCAGAAGAACGTTATTTATTCCCTTTGGGCACGAATCACAGATTATGAATAGCAATGTGTCCTCTAGAGATAATAAACCCTCCTACGTCATAGTTTTTGTAAAAAATTGGAATTTGAGATTTGTGTGTGTTTTGGAACAAACGGGAAAATTGTCCGCCACTACACGGGTTATCATGGAGGCTATGAAGATCAACCTTTCATAAATTGTCAAAGCCACTGTGTTGGACAAAGCAATCCCTCCGTTAATTGATGCCTATTGTTTTGTTCACAATTGCACGAGTGGCAAACGTCTAAAGAAATTAAAACGACTTTTTGTCGACAATTGTGCTTGTAGGTAATAGGCCTAAATACTGAATAATATAATAGTCTTACAACAAATAGTTTTCATTATCTACATGTCTCTAAAATCTAAAAAAAGAAAGCTATTACTGAAAGGAATAGTTGGGTTCTGTTCTCAGACCGCAAATGCCTTCAAAGTACATGGTTATTGCTCTTACTCTTATCCATGACATGTTTAGTGCCCTTTGAGTACCTGCAATTGCTATGAAGGTAATTTTAGACCACAAAATGTGTAAAATATATCCAATACGATCATACCAATTCAGCTCCACTTTAACAAAAAAAAAAATATATATATACGGTGACCGTTAATTTAATAATCAATAACAATAATACATAGGCCGGCTGGTTGGGCTTTATATAACCAACACGAAAAAGCCGACAACAACAAACTACAACATCGGCATCGGCTGAAAAAACAAAGTAAACGGCCCTATTTCGTTTTTTTTTCAAGAGCTTTTTCAAATTATGGAATATTTTTGGTGGTACACACATATTATAAATAGTTATATTTATGGATATTTTAGCCGTCTCTGAACCGATTTTTATCAAACAAAGTTGATTTTGTTATCTATATTCTATGTTCTTTCAAATTTGACACTCAGTTTTTCATTATCTCACAACAACAATTATTTTGTGTAGCTCCCTCTGCAACATAACTCAACTATCCCTTCAACAATTAGAAACGTTACACCACTTCAAGATAAAAACAAATTTAACAAATATTTATTTCCTGTACACCAGTAGTTAATAATTCAAAAGCGGCATCTGTGTATTGTAAATGAGATTAATTGGAAATAAATCTACCCTTTCATCCCTTTATTTACAAGCCAGTCATATTATAACAATCACATAATATATTTAATGTTTCTATAACATTTTGAAAGTAGCAAGTTTTGGTATAAATTATTGTAACAATTAAAATAGATTATTACCGAAGTATAAGCATCATAATAATTATTGCCAACTCTGTGATATTGCATAACATGTTCATTAGTATTAATGCAGCATGTATCAATGTTGGCACCATAACCCTCTGCCTCGCTTGATTTGCCTCTATATTTCTTCGTAAATGTCTCCCATATCTGATGTTATGGCTTTTAAATAGGTGTTGGGTTTCTTTAGATCTTGATACGTATGGGGGTCGATACGATTCTGGTAGTTTGGTGTATCTGTATTAAAATCTTGGTATCTATTGGTATCTGTATTTAGGTCTTCGTAAGTATGGGGGTCTTCGTTAGAGCCATCAAATGCAGGATTATCATGCTTAGATGAGGTCTCACGTGCATTGTTTGGTGGCGACGGCTCGGCCTTTGAACGTGTTCGTTTCTTCCTGGAAGTGAAATTCAATTATAAAAAACACATTTATTTCCTTCTTCTTTGTTACAACATTGCGATTACACACACAAACTCATCACACACACACACACACACTCTCGAAGTTAAGATGCAAGTTAAGAAGGACTGGTCCCTTATCACCATAACACCTGCATATGTGTGTGAATGGGGATGTCCTTTATAATACCTTCACACACATTATAAACAATTCATTGTATATATTGATGGCCTTAAGAAAAATAACAACTAATAATATTCCGTTTTATACAGTGCTTAATACCAATGTATCTAAGTAGAAGCGCTTTACAAATTTACTATTACACCGGTCTTTGGATTCAATACTTGCCCTCATACGGAAAATCTTGCAATCACTGTGTCCATTATCGTTTTTTCTCACTTCAGATGGTCCAGTATTCGACCTTTTTTAACGTCTAATTTTGTGTTCAAAGAGTTCATTATTGACCTCAGGTAGTGAACTGTACATTATGATACCAAAAACACGCATCAGTTTAAAGGAAAACCACTGAGGGCGATATCAAATCTATAATTTAATTTATGTTAAAAAATATATTGAGTCATGCTATAGTTTTGTGTTCGTTATCATCTGTCTGTTCACAGTGTATTTTTAACTTTTTTAATGACCTTACTAGATAACAGTCTCCCTGTCACTTACCTTCTAAAGATGACGAGAATGAGAATAATGACCAGGATGATAATAATGAGGGAAGCCATGACACCCCCTACTATCAGTCCTAATGGTTCGCTGGGAGAGCTACCTATCGTGTTGCAATCATAAATGAAACATGACTCATACAATGTACCAATCCAATATAGGAATGCGTTGGCTCCTGTATTAAAGTCTAGGGAGACTGGAGAAATTCATCTTCATTCTTTTATTTATTCATTTTGTGTGTGTCTATTCATGTATTGTGCAAGTAATATTAAATTCAATTCTTCAATTTGACTAAAAACGCTTGTTTTGTTGCTCATTTGAGCTTAAAGTATACCCTATGGTAATAAAGTACCACACGCAGATAAATGTTTGTTTCTGTGTCATGAAGTAAAACATAACAATTCTTAGTTCGAAAAAGTGTTTGCAGATATTCTTGGGCAAAATGTGCCATCCATGGAACAAAAGGGACCAAAGAATGGCAAGTTATGTCCCCCTTTTATCATTCAAGTTGAGATAGAACTTTGTGATACACTTCTTAACACTTTGCTTTAAGTTACGCGAAACATATGGTTCCAGTATACTAAAACAGGGACCTATAATAAATTATTGTCAATTATACATGTATGTTGTTCCCATGTTCAAATGTTGAAGCAAGATTGTTAATGTAAATATAAACAATTGTCCTATGACACAATAAAGAAATGAAATGAAATGCAATAAAATATGGAAGTGAGTAAAATTTAGTAGTACAATTTAAAATTCTCATTTAAAAGGTTTTATGTTTGAACCCCGGGGTATGAACATAGTATTGATCAGCCTTATAGTGATCTTACCTAATTGTGTCGTCGTAGCATTAACAGGTTCTGACCATTCACTAAAACCAGCGCCATTAACAGTCAATACCTATTTAATTAAACATAGATATACTCTCGCAAATAATTATGTACAGTTTATTTTGTTTTTCTTAACAACGAACGATATTGTCGTTTGGTCTTTTTAGCAGCCGAGTTTTGGCAAATCACAGGTTATTTATTAAACACAAAATAAACTTGTTCTGTCATGCGCTTCCCACAATCGAATGTCGAGTGAGGTCAACTCTCACCCCCCCCCCCCCCCCCCCCCCC
>BEXV01002776.1:0-10088 GCA_003118195.1 Hemicentrotus pulcherrimus | reverse complement strand
AATAAATTTTCTGTAATTGTATTTTGCTTACGATGAAAGTATATAAAGCTTGATTTGGAAGTGTTAAGAGATAACTTATTACAATTAAACCACTGTGAAACATGGCATAATTCCTCATTAAGAAGTTTACATAAATCATAGAAATTATCATGGCTATAAAGGATATTGGTGTCATCAGCAAAGAGAATGAATTTCAATTTATCATAGCAATTAATCAAATCATTTATATACAGTAAAAATAAAAGGGGCCCCAGGATTGAACCCTGTGGTACTCCACACTTTACTCTCATTGGATCTGATAAAATATCGCTGTAAAAAGTTATTTGAGTTCGGTTTTTTAAGTAGTTTTCAAACCATAAGGATACTGTGCCTCTAATACCATATACCTTCAATTTTTCTAACATAATTTCATGGTTGATAGATTCAAATGCTTTACTCAAATCTAAAAACACCCCCACGGAGTGTAATTTGTCATTTAAAGAAGATATCAGATAATTGTGTAAATCAACAAGAGCCATTTCAGTAGATACATTCCTGGTAAAACCATACTGGCAAGAATTTAATATTGCATGCTTTGTTAAAAAATGTTCTAAACGATTATAAACAATTTTTTCTAAATTTTTTGAGAAAAATGGAAGTACTGATATTGGTCTATAATTTCCAATAACGTGTGTATCATCTTTTGTATGTACTGGAGTTACTTTAGCAACTTTCATATTTGCGTTTATCTAGCAAATTTTTTGGCTAGAATCAGGTTTCTCAAACGTCTTTCAGGCAAAGTTAGAAGTAGTAGATAAACGCAAAGCCTTTTTCAAACGTCTTTAGACATGGGCATATCTAAAGATGCAAAAAGGTGCATTTTGAATGTGACATACAGCCAAAATCACGTTTCTGAGAGCTCGATAAAAGCAAAGCTATTTTGAACCCCACATACAAATCGGACCTCCCACGGTTAATTTCCGGTTCGGAGGTTAGCGCGCGCCATGTGCTGTGTGCAAGTATGCGTGTGTAGTTTACCTCCGAGAAACTGTCTGCTTCCCGGGTCAAACGGCGCTGAGCAGCTGCGAAGAGACAAGGCCTTTATTGTGAATCGTGAAGAGTAGATAAACGCGACATCCCGCGAATCACGATCGTGTAGTGGGGTCCGATAGTAGGGTTCGATAGTGGGGTTCGATATGTACATATCTAGTGGTAAGCCTAGATAAACGCGCCCTCTGTTACCGATAGTATGCCAGGGACGGGTACACAAAACCTGGCCTTAAATGTCTGCATTATATTTACAGGTGTTTAATTCAGATTGAATAGACAATAAACTGTTTTTCAGCGGATTAGGCATTCTTGTAGGCACCTCTTACTTTCCCTGGTTCACAGTCAGTACCACTCTAGTCATTGGTTATATCTAATTGAATGTATAATCCTCTCTCGATTGGTAGGTTGAAACAATCTCGAGGTCGGTGTCATATCTACATATTCTATTTTGTAATTGGTTGTGTTCCGATTGGTTAATATTATCATGTGTTATCGAAGCCTTGCTTGGCGCAGAGTTAAGCGCCATGTGCATTAGTTCAGTTGAGCCAGTTTAGTTTGATCCGTGTTCGAGTTTAAATGTGTTGGTATAATAGGGACTTTTAGATTGAGTGAACGAGAACACGACGAACGCCGACTGATCATGTGTGTCAACGTACTCAACTGCCCATGTTGACTACAATTATAAATCTTTTAGATATACGATATACATGCATACAGGAAGTAACACTATGAACATGGGAGACAAAGAAAGAGGACAAAATAAACAGTTCCTCATTCTACCCTCAACAATTGCTATACAGTAGAACATCCCTTCACTGATATTATGTAAAATGTGTAGAACAGGTGAATATGCATGTGACACCTGTACATAATAGCAGGGAAGGGTGTTCCTTTGTCTACCTGCGGAACTGTACAATTTATGCACGCGCGGCATAATGCTAGTATCGTACTAGATTTAGGAAAAATCAAGGTTGACGCATTCTCGATGGTCGACTGAGACGACGTGACGCATGTTCAGTGCCTTAAAATGACGTACCACGTTGCAGTCAAAACTGTCGACGTGCAAATTTAAAAGTCCCTATCATGATTTCTAGGGCCACCCAGCCTGTGAGAGAATATTTAGTATACAATTTGAAAACATGAATAATCTTCGCTTTAATTACTGGAACATCAGCCAAGTTTGTAGCGATAATTAAGTAATAAACTATTAAGTAATATATTGCACTTCAAATGTATTTTCGAGCCTGTTTCGTCTTTACTTTGACTCTGAAGATTAAACCGCTGACCCATTACAATATCAATGCATTACTCCTGGCAAGCAAATCATTTATGCACTTTAAAACCAATCACTATTATTAATCACGATGTCTATCCACTTAAGAAAAAAAAAATATTTTGTAGAACAAAGATTATCCGATAACAGATATACATTTGGGATTAAACAAGATTTTGTGTTGAATGTTTTACTCCACACCTGCACTCACTGCATGTGTAGTATTGGAAATTTCTTAAATATAAAGATTCCACTAAATGTTTGCATAAAAATAAACAATACACATAGGTATGCAAACTCGTTGTATACTTATGTGTACGTGCCTCTCTAAAATAAGAACCGATAATGATAATAATAACAATTTTAAAAAAAATCAATTAATTACAAAGTGCCAGTTGCCGCCAGAAACGGATGTCAATGGTGCTATACAAATAAATTAGCTTCAACTAAGTTTTTAAAAAATATTTTAAAAAATACTGGCAGACATAGCTCCATATGCACACTCATGCTATGTTTAATCTATATCATTTTGAGCTGAACAAACAAAAACATAATATGCTGGGTATAATTACTTTGACAGTACGGTTCGATCCAGCTTTCTAGGCATTGTCCCTTGCAAAGACCCCTCTCCGTCTCGCAAGCCTCTGGAGCACAATGACATTGCTGAAGACAATCCAAACCAAATGTTCCCCCTTCACACTCTAAAATATAATAAAACAAAAGCGTAAGGTCACATATTAGAAACATATGGTAGAAGAATAGTACTTTAAAAACAATTGTAACCAGTTGAAAGCAAAGCCTTGAGTAATTTGTCCTGGGGTGTAAGCGTGTTACACTAACATCAAACATGTTACAATCAAATGATGGTAAATAATTATACTTCCATCTTGATTCCTCCTAATTATATTTATTAAAAAAAACAGTTTTTTACATAACGTTTTCACTCCGGACATGATCACTTACATCAACCATCATATAAAACCTTCTTGTTCTCTCTCGAATTCGCATTCAACATAATATGTCAAATCTTCAATTTGTTTAAGGCCCCATAAATAAACAGTTTGTCTAAGCTAATGAAATATGGCTTGTTTTAGACAACTATGTGATCAATATTTGAGACTAAATGATGAACGTATTTTGCATTTTGTCAACAGCATATCAAGATTCTAGGTCCCTGATTGGTCAGAACTGCAGACATAAATTTCACCACTGACTGCTGTGCAGGAAAGCAAATATATATGTATATATAGATACGCATAAAGTAAGCAATGGATACACGCAGTTAGCAAACACCCTTATTTCAGAATGTTAAACTTAACCTCCATAAATGCTTTGTCAAGATATCTTTTGGGTGAATCCACGCAATGCTTAAGATATATTAAACAAATATTTACTGCGATTTCTTTTAACTCACGATTTAAACTAAGCTACATGTAACATGTAGCTCTTCGGTGTTCTAGAGACTGCATTATGCCCTTCAATTTGTTTCGGGGCACAGTACAGTTTCAAGATGACTTTGGGCGTATAGTCACCATAGTAACCATGCCTTTCGAAAAAGTCAGTAGGGACTTTTAGATTGAGTGGACGAGAACACGACGAACGCCGACTGATCATGCGTGTCAACGTACTCAACTGCACATGTTGACTACAATTAGAATTTGTTTAGATTGCACTCGATGATATACATGAAGTAACAGTATGAACATGACCGACAAAGAAAGAGGACACAATATAGAGTTCCTCATTCTACCCTCAACAATTACTGTGGTAGACAATGGAACATCCCTTCACTGCTATTATGTAAAAATGTGTAGAACAGGTGAATATGCATGTGACACCTGTTCTACACATTAATAGCAGGGAAGGAATGTACCTTTGTCTACCTGAGGAACAGTAATTTTATGTGCACGCGGCATATACTAGTTACGTACTCGATTTAGGAAATCAAGGTTGACGCATTCCTCATATTTGTCTAATAGAAACCCCCTCCACAGTAATTATTTTAATCATGTATTTACGATCCCGTCACTATGAAGATATACGTGTTTAACTGCACATACAAGTACTTATTAGTGTTCATACATGTGTACATACAAACTAAATACCGTGTGTGTCAAGCACGCTGTACCATTCATGTATGTACATGTTGTATGTCTCAATCTGGAGATAAATATCAGGAATTGATATGGAAAATTCAAGTCCTAGGGCACAGTACAGTCATCAGATAAGTTCAACACTCTTCATGAAAATGTCATTTTACCTTGACATTTGACCTGGCCACTGCGTACTTTGTATCCTAGAGCACACTTCTGCTCAGGGCACTCTCCAGTCTGTTTATCGCATGGTTCGTCATTCAAGCAATGACATTTATCAGTGCATTGATACCCATTGTAACCGGCTTCACATTCATCTGGAACTGAGGTTGATAAGAAAATATCTTAAAAATCACAAGTAGCAAGTACTACAAGCAAATAATATTACCTCATCGAAACTAGTTTGTTGCCTTATAAATATGTATCGAAATTATTTGCATTACCCACTGGAAATAAGCTCTCGAGCTTTCGTGGGTTATCCTGTTCAAGCTGTTTTGATCTGTTATTTCTTGTATATTGTTGTATGTTGGAAGCTTGTCGAATAAAAATCAATCAATCAATCAATTATCGATGTCGATTACTACACATTCTCTAAAAGTTTAACAGTGCATTCACTAAATATTTTTGTGTATTTTAAGAAAACAAATCATCTCCTCTATTACAAAACATGATATGGACCTTGTAACAGATAGGCCTGGTGCTAAACAAGATATCCTATAAAGTCGTCCATTTGTCTGCTACTACTCCTACTACTGTTACTACTACAACAACTAATAATAATGATAATAATTATAATAATGGAAATAAATTAAATGGGATGATTTGTTAGAAAATACAGAGTAAGTTTGTCTACAAAAATAGAAAATATAATAACTTCAAATAAACCCATTGACAACTGATTTATCTAAATCCACACAGGTCTAATACTGGAGCCATGTAGGCATTGGGGCTAACAAATAACAACAACAACACATATATATTATATAGCTGCAGTGTACATGCACAATTCTGATCTATCTTATTTGGGGATAACATTTTTGTAATATTATATTGATATCATTGCTGGACTTACTTTGACAGTTGTCACCAGACCAGCCAGTCTCACATCCCCCTGTACATATTCCACTATAGATGTCACATGATGAACCACCGCCTGCACAGTGACATGTCTGTGAACATCCTGGACCATATGTACCTATAGTACATACTGTAATAGAATTTAAAATACAAAACAGATTAACAGATTCAATACATTCATCACAAATAAATGTTGTGCATTTTACAANTCGTTTGTATACTTCTTCTTAATTCCCTCTCCTTCTACTTTATCTACTTCTTCTCTTTCTCATCATGTCCTCTTTTCCTCTGAGTTGCGCCTGGCCTCACTCATGAATCCAGCCATTTTGCGGTATATGCTTTCAATGTTCCAAGAAAAACTTAAAATTCAGAGATAGTAGATGTATCATTACTTTGAGGCACATATATTTCCACTATTAAAACTTGAGCAACATTAAATTCCTTTCGGAGTACTTACGTGTGGTACATGCAAGACCATAAGCACCGACGTCACATGAACATCCATAAGGATCAGGTAGGCAAAACAGTTTCCCATGGCATTGTGAGGGAACATCAACGATATATGAACATTGAAACTCGCAGTTAAATCCAAATCGATTTCCACTATCATTTCTACAAACTGGAAAGAAAAATGTTGCATTGTTGATTTATAACCTTATAGACTTTAATAGGAAATGAGATTATTAGAGATGAATTTTAAATGTGGTTGCTTTCTTGTACGTAATCTCCTTTGTAAATGACCGATGGTGTCTAATGATTATTAAACATAATATTTTTTATTACATTGAAAAGGACCCTCAAATACCATGGATAAAAAAAAACTGTCGATCATAAGCATTAATGTTATTGAGACATATGTTTGGACATCATTTAGATATTTTGTATGGTATAAAGGAATAAAAAGGAGAAGAAAAAAAACAACAAATTATTTTCCCTGCCGTATCTTATTTCACATTTCTTTCATTTCATGATTAACTTGATGTATATACATATGATGTGATGTAAATGGATAATAATCCGCAGCTCTGGTAGAGAGGTTCACTTCACAAATAGAAAGTCACCTTACGTTATATAACAGACTGTTAATAGTACATGAGAAATGTTACATTATAACAAATCACAAATCTACGTCTTATTATTTTTTTTATATATTTTTTTTTTTTGTTTTTTTTTTTTTTTTAATTTTTATTTTTTTTTTTTATTTGTTTTTTTATTATTTTTTGTTTTTTTTTTCGTTTTTTATTTCGTTTTATTTTTTTTTATTTTATATATTATTTTCTTTTTATTTTATATTTTATTTTTTTTTTTTTAATATAATTGTTTTTTTGGTTTTTATTTTTATTTTTTTTTTTTTTTTTTCATTGTTATTTTTATATATTTTAAATATTTTCTTTTTTCTCTTTTTTTTTAATTTTTCTAAATTTTTTTTTAAAGTTTTTTTTTTTTATTTTTTTTTTATTTTTTTTATTTTTTTTTTTTTAGTTTTATTAATTTTTTTTTGAAATGAATATGTATAACATATCCACATTACTCTTTTCAATTTCAATTGAATAAGACAATAAATATTTTCCTTAATTAATCTATTAAGAGATTAAAAAAATAAACATCGTTCCACATGGAGTTATACAGGCCTACTTACCTTCTAAACAATTCGGTCCCTTGAAGTTGTTAGGACAAATACATAGACCAGACTTGTCATCACAAATTCCACCATTGTAGCATTTATCACAGTTACCATAACACTCAGGGGGACCCCACTTACCAGCAGGGCATTCTAATACGAGATAGGAAGAGAGAAAAGAATCACTTAACTACATGTCACTTTAAAGGGATCGTTTAACAATGTTAAATCTGAGATACACGACCCTATGTGTTATCAGTGTCTGTAATATGGTTTAATATTGATGCCCTACAAAAATTGCGCTTCAAAATGATTAAGAAGTGCCTCAAAAAAGTAAAAATCTTTGAGTGACCGGTTTTGCCATACTCGTTTTCATCAAGAGACTGTAGTGTTAAGAAAACCGTCAGGCAAACGGTTTTCAAAATTTGTAATTCCTATCATAAATATCTTGATAATCAGACAGCCGATCATCTTGTAAAAGTCATGGGGCTCCTGACTGACCTAAAGGTTTATAATTATCATTGCATCATGAGCTAAATCCAGAATTTTGTTTCAGAATCTGAGACAAAGTTACCGGATCCCTTTAAGATAACATCATAACAAATATGATAATGAATACAAAAAAAATAATAATAATAAGCAGGGTAAATACAATGGAAGTAGACAGTTGAAAAGTTTTTTTTACACAGTAATGTTCTTGAACGTAGACCTATACCATTGGCTATGTCACTAACCGTATTTTCGAATCACATAACAGATCATGACTAGCTATGCACTGGAATATTATCATTTGAAACTTCATGATTTTTTTTTAAACATTTGTTTGCAAAGTGAAAAAGCTGTCCATCTTACAGTAATATGCCGTTCCAAAAGATCACACTTCGACATTATCTGTAATAATACTTTAGGCTATCATTGTTCCGAAGTGTTCACATTATATTATTTTTCATAAATAATGAAATAAAAAATAAAACGTAAAAAATCTTCATCCACATTTGAATTGCATAATGCAATGTATCTTTTTTGTCAAAATATGAAACAATACCTTATACATGCATTGTAACAATTAATATTATATAAATTAATAAATATTATATCGGATGACCCCTCTCAAAAAAAAAACGAATGTGAAATAAACAGGAAAACACTAAACATGTACCTCTGACGATGAGTCTGTATAGTCCTCCTCTACTTTGATTCCTCTCGTTATCATAGTAGATCTCATAGATTCCTTGATCTGTTGTCTGGATTGGGTTTGGGAAGCTGATTTGAGTCTGCCCACCGAATGATTTAAGAACCTCACGTCCATCTTTCATCCAAGTAATCACATTGTCACTCGCATCGGGATCATACCGACTAGTCATGCTGATCATCACTCTAGTGTCATTCACATTGACTGTCTTTGTAAACAATCCATTACTAGATATGAATTTAGCTGTTAAAAGAGATAATAATAAGTTAACCAACCAAGAAATCGTAAACTTGCATATATTACACGTAGCACATACAGGATACGCGCACTGTATCCATTAACTCGCTATAGGAAACCAAATGCTTTTATAAGCCTTTGCTTTTATACTGTTGATATTTATCAATTACAAGTTTAGATCATTTCCAAGATTATAACACGGCAAATAGTCTGGCGAAATCTATGGACTTTCCTTTGACCATTTGAATGTAAATAAACATCATCGACATAATTGGGGTATTTCAGGCTCAACTCCATACCGCGATTGCTTTGCATAAAATAATTTCGTGCTATTTCTATTTTTCTTTTAAAGTATCCTACCCTACAATGTCTAGATTCATTGACATTGTACATGTGAATCATCAAGCCTTGTTTCTCTTTCATAGAGCCATTTTAATAAGCATTAATCGACAGCGAGTGTGAAAGCGTCATAAGCGGAGCCATTTTATTGAATCACTATCGATCCTGATCCTTAGAAAACCGTCTTATGGTTTAAACTCTCTGCTGCACGCAATTATTTCCATAGCAGCGCACTGTTTTCTATCCGGATTAAAACAAAACTATATCAAAAGAAACTACAAATAAAATGTCATCACCGGAGATGCACTTCTTCTGCTGTTACTAAGCTGTTACTAAGCTTTTACTAAGCGTCAAAGTTTAATCAGTTACCCAAAGGGACGGTCCCGGGCTGTTCAGGTACTAAAGGGTTAATGATTTGTTGGTTAACCTTGCTATGAGTTTGTATCGCGAATGTTCCACTAATATTTGATGAATCTTAAATCGAACTTTAACCTGAGTCTACATTGGTAAAAATAGATAAATGTTTATGATAAACAAACACCATTTCCGCAAAGTCAAACAGCTATGATTTTACAATGGTCAAAGTGCGCACAGATATAGTAGTCAGCATTGGCGAAAATGACAAATAATATGTTCCCTATTCAACAAGACAATATTTATAGATCTGTCTTAAAAATTGGAATTGTGGATGCTCTAGATTAATCAGTCGTATTTTTAAAGCTTTGGGCATTTTAATGATACAACATTTAGTAACCAATCTGTCAGAAAGAAAAAAAAAATATATGAATATCGAGTGCTTAAAATATTAATTGATAATATTCATTTGATATTTAGAATTATTCAGATCTAATACATGTTTACATTTTAAAATCTATTTAAGATATTCTATGAAACAAAAAAAAATAGAGTTGTGATAACTCAGTTTTATTAAAAAATTGGTCAGATCAATATGCGCAGAGTTAAACAGAAAATCTGGGAGACAATTCGTCCCTATTTTCAGGAAGTGACGCTAGTGAATGAAAATCGCATACGGTTTGCGCGCGGATTTTCCTCACTACCGTCACTTCGTGAAAACAGGAACGAATTCATGTATTTCAAAATAATCAATCAAAATACTTTGTTCTATTTAAATTGACATAATGATCTCACACGGAATATGCTCAGAACTCACTTTGATGTAAACTTACGGTGAGCTTGTATATTATATTTTGAAGAACAAATATTTTT
>BEXV01002775.1:36062-55915 GCA_003118195.1 Hemicentrotus pulcherrimus | reverse complement strand
TCTCGTTATCTTTCTGCTTGGTTCAGCAGGCAAATCCTCGGCTATCTACGAATATTGCTGATTAGCGCATGCGCACTGACGGGGTCTCATTTAACGTAAACCCTCATTTTTATTACTTATATAATTGAGATTAAATCTCAAACGAGTTCTCGTTTAATCTTTCAATTTCATGTCTCATTTGGCCATTACAATATCATGACGTCGTCATAATGGCCTTGGAGCTCAAAAAAGGAATTTGCATATTATGACGTCAGCATATTTATGGGAAAATTATTGTATCTCTGTAAATATTGATCGATTTTCCTCCAAATTTTGATCTGTTCTAGCTGAGACATTTTTCTTCAAATGTAGTAGTCACAATTTTTCATTTTAACAAAGGCATCATGGCGCATTTTTGCGATTAAAGGAGCCCAGATAAATTAAAAGTTGCCAAAATTGTACCCCTATACAAAAAGAATGATGTTAAAAATACAGAAAATTATAGACCCATAGCTTTGCTTTCTGTTTTTGCAAAACTGTTGGAAAAAGTAATGCATAAAAGGTTATATGATTATTTACTGAAATATAATGTTCTTATTTCAGAACAGTTTTGGTTTTCGTAAAAATCATACCACTGATCTGAGTATTGTGAATTTTACTAAAAATATTCTACATGAAATTAAAATGGAATGTTTTGTTATGGATTGTTTATGGATCTATCTAAGGCATTTGACACCATCGACCACAATATTTTATTTTAAAAACTGTACCATTATAGTATACGCGGTATACCTCATCAGTGGTTTTCTGACTTGTTGTATAATAGAAATCAATATGTGGTGGTCGGTGGTGTCGAATCTGATTATATGGATGTATATACCGGAGTTCCGCAAGGATCGGTTCTCGGACCACTTTTATTTATCATATATATTAATGATATAATTAGTTTATCCAAATAACTTATGTTTTCATTATTTGCTGATCATACGGTTGTATATTATTCTCATTCTAATGTAGCACGCTTAGTTTCTATTTTAAATGAAGAGTTAATAAAATTGAATGATTGGTTTAAATGTAATAAATTATTTTTGAATTATGAAAAAACTAAATATGTAATTTTTCACACAAAGAACAAGAATGTTCCAAATGCCACCAGTCCTTTTAACATAGCGAATGTAACTATTGAACGAGAACAAAGTGTTATTTTTTTTAGGTGCTAATATTGAAGAAACTCTAGATCGGAAGTGTCATATTGATTATGTCTGTTCTAAAATTTATAGAAGTATTGGTGTCTTATCTAGAATAAAGAATTTTCTCCCAAGGAACATATTAATGAATATTTACAATGCATCACTACCTCCCCACTTAAATTATTGCAATATCATTTAGGGCAATACTTACAAAACAAAACTGTTCAAGATTTATATGTTACAGAAACGTGCAGCTCGGTTAATAACAAATAGTCATTATATGTCTCCAAGTTTACCACTATTTATTAAACTGAAAATTATTCCTGTATATGATTTGATCAAACTTAATACATGTATATTTATGTTTAAATTTCATAAACACCTGTTACCATCTCTTTTTAATAATGTGTTCCAAACAAATTCTTCTATTTACAATTACCCCACTCGTCAACGTCTGAATTTACATCACCCACTCTGTCGTTCAACTTCACTGTATAATTCTATATCATTTGTTGGGGTACAGGAGTGGAATTCCTTGAATTATGACCTAAGATCTAGTTTTACAATTACCATATTTAAATCAATGTATAAAAAAGGTATTTTTCAATCCATGGTTGAGTAGGTACTTCTCTTTCCCATCTTCCTTCTACTTTTATCTCTTTCTGCCCTATTTTTGCTTCCTTCTATTCTCTCTCTGTAACCTTCTTTATGAACGTGCGTGTGTGTGTTCATGTACGGGTGCGTACTTGTATACTTAAGTCCTTTAACAATAAATTATTTCAAAGGAAATCAGATTTTTTAAAAGCTTTGGTATGTCGGTCTAGGAATGTTGATAAATCCAGATTAAGTGAAGCAATTTTATGCTCATTTACTGGTAAATTGTTACTGTTTTCCTATACTAGTGTACTTTGGAAAAACTTGGTGTCTCTGACAATATTTTGCATCTAACATGATTTATTTAAAACACTTTTGCCAATTAATTACAGAATGCTCATTTTCATCTCATTCCAAGCGCCAATTTTCTCCAATTCTCTCTCTCTCTCTCTCTCTCTCTCTCTTTCTCTCTCTGTCTATTTATAGTGAATGTATAATCATTCTCACTTATTAATTGATTCATCTGTCAGAATCATATAGTACAATCACAACTACAATTTAATGAAAGAAATCTACACAATAAATGTATGCAGAGAAAATTTTATTACTAACAAAAATAAACAAATAATAACTTTAAAAAATATTCATATAATCAAAGACAAATGAAGTAATATCTTTCTTTTACAAAAATGAATATTCATTATTTACAAACATAAGTACAAATAATGAAATACATGTCTATGATTCATATACAATCCATTTGTGTAAGGCAATAGCAAAACCATGTCATGAAACTGGAAAATTTTATCCCCTTTTAACCAAATGCCCAAATCTGGACTAATATATACAAATAGTGAAAAACAAATGACGATACATATACAATTGATAGAGTCAGCCAATAGCAATACCATGTCTTGAAAACCGGACATTTTTATCCCCTTTTGACCAAATATCAAAATCTGGACATTTTGATACATTTACAGATTTAAATGAATAAGTACAAATAATAAAATACCTATCAATGATACATATACAATTTACTCCACTTGTGTGAGCCAATAGCCAAACCGGAAATATTTATCCCCTTTGACCAAATGCCAAAACTGGTATTTTTTATCCCCTCTGACCAAATGCCAAAACCAGACATTTTTATCCCCTTTGACCAAAGTGCCGAAATCGGAAATTTTTATCCCCTTTGACCAAATGTCAAACCGGAAATTTTTATCCCCTTTCACCAAAGTGCCGAAACCGGAAATTGTTATCCCCTCTGACCAAATGTCAAACTGGAAATTTGTATTCCCTTTGACCAAACACCAAACTGGAATTTTTTATCCCCTTTGACCAAAGTGCCGAAACCGGAAATTTTTATCCCCTTTGACCAAAGTGCCGAAACCGGAAATTTTTATCCCCTTTGACCAAAGTGCCGAAACCGGAAATTGTCATCCCCTTTGACCAAAGTGCCAAAACCGGAAATTTGTATCCCCTTTGTATTGTTAATTTATGTGCATTATCTTGTTATTGTTTGTTTGCAGGGCCCCGATTACAAGCAGATTTCTGCTTCTTAGGGGTCCCAATCTTTATATTGTATATATTGTATTTTCATTGTAAATTGTTTTTATACTGGTTGAATAAATGAAATGAAATGAAATGAAATGAAATGTCAATTGTTCACATTTTGCGTGTATTCTCTATGGGACATGACTTTTTCTCAAAACTGGATTCTACCATCCCGTCTTTCGCGAGCAATATCTCCGTCGTTTTAGTTTTGTTTTCGCTGAGCTTTGAGTCTGTTGTAGCTGAGACAATAAGCTATCACCTGTGTGCACTTTATTTTTCGATCAGATGCTTGGATCATGCTCATATTTCACTTGCAAAGTGGGATTTGAGAATTCCATTTTTCGTTTACGTGTAATCGCTATGTAATGCTAGGAGTCCACTGGGCCAGCGCCAGTTGGTGCCAATTCGCGCAAAAGATTATGTGATTGGCGCGTAGTGGCTCGCTGTGGCGCCGAATTAATGGCCGATCGGCATGTGTCGCCAAGTGGAATAAACTGGGTGCCATAAGGCGTGCGCCAAATGCCACCCGGCTTGCTCCAAGATGTTGCGCCAGTTTGCGCCAGTTCGCGCCATTACACGGCTACTTTGCGCCACTTGGTGAATAGTTTGTGCCAAAGGTCCCCAAATTGGTTTGAACTTGCCGCCGCTTGGCGCTATACTTGCCGACTATATAAATACCGGCCATCGGCTACCTGGTTCAGACCCTCCTCAGCTGCTGTATGAACAACATCTCTACTCAACTTTAGTACTGGTAATGCGATTGCATTGTGAAAGAAAAGGTGTGGAAAGCATCAGAAACAGTTAATCATGTAGCATGTAAGTATTTGTGCGCACTGCAATGTTATGGAGTCATCAAAATCATAATAAATTTGACCGAGTCTTGGTAAAGTAACAAGCACTGTACACAGAAAGCTATATATGGGACAACACACATGGTGTCGGGGCCAGTACTACCTTGATTTCCTTGTCTTTCTATGCTCATTACTCAGCCAGTATACGTTTTCTTCCAAAATTGTTTGGCACATGTCATTCATTTTTAATCTTGAACATTCAGTATAAGTTTCGTTTGATTCTGTGAGAATTGATTTTCTTTTTTTTTTTGACCAGAACTGGAGTTTATCTTCAATATTTACAATTTTGATATATCCTCCCTCTCTCTCTCACTTGGTGCATCCGCAAGCCTACTGTATATCTACATCAGCATGCAAGCCGATACTTACAAGCAGCATCTAAACTCGTAATTGTCTATGTTATACAAAGGTTGAGGTTATGTTTGTGCAAGCTATTTTTCTTTAATTCTACTCACTGACATTTGCATATTCACAGAGTTAAAAAAAATAAGGACATTGCATCAAAGTTACAACTTAAATTTCTCATGTTTACGTGGGGCAAGAATAGTTTATGATTTAAAGATTTTGTGTTTTTCTTAAATCAAAAATTAATGTGCTAATTTGCTGTGGTGTAAGATAAAATATTGATGGATTACTGGAACCATCCTGATCTGCCGGTGATAAATATTTCACGTAAGGTATTTAAATCAGTATGTTCGAGATATTTTGCAACAAGACTTTTGCAAGACATAACTACACAATATTACAAAACAAACAATTATATATATATCAAAAATGAGTGAAACAGTATAAATACCTTCAAAAGAAACTGTTATAATCATTGGAGAAAAGAAAAGAGCCACTAGCGGAGCCATTTTAGATTTTAGTGTCTGTTTTCAGTGTTTATTTCTTTTCTAGCCTTCTCATATCGCCAGCATTGCCGATGTGTTTCTTTGATTTTCCATTCGCGGTAGTCACAGCCACGAAGATTCGGGATTCGCTAGTCACTGCCAGGAACAAGCCTATATTTATCGATAACTAATCGCAAAGACTCATCAACTAGTCCACAATATATGTTAGTGATGCCGTAAATTATTCGTTTGATAACTTTATGGAAATATTTTTGCATTATGTAAACTCTGTTATACCAATTCGCCAGCATACTCATTCACATTAAAAAAAAAAAAATACCTTAGACTTACATGGAAATTCGAAATCTCTCCTGAAGTGTATAAACAGAAAAAAATCTCTTTCACATATATGAAAACAAACTAACTGTTCAGACTCATTGGAATACTCTCGCTATCGTAACTTTCTAACCATCTCATTGAGACGAGCCAAGAACAGTTATTTTACAACAAGATTTTTGGTATATAAAGACGAAGTCAAATGTACTTGAAGGGTAATCAATAATGTTTTGAAAATAAAGAATGTTTCAAACCAAGTCTCTAGGATTTGGGTACACGAAACCAAAATTCTGGACCCTCTGGAGAAAGCAGAGGAAATTGATATTTTTTTTTAATTCAGGCTTTAATCTTGCCAAAAATATTCCTGAACCCGACATAGATTTTCAATTCTTTTTAAACAAAAAATCCAATTCCTCGTTCCCTATTCTTCATTCCAATCTTAAAACATGAAGTAATGGATACAGTGAATAACTTAACACTTTTTAAAAATGCAGAATTTGATAGTATCACAGATCAAATACTAAAAGAGATCATAGGAAAAATTGTATATTGTATATATATCGATAACAACAGGAATCGAAAAAATTAAAATCGCTTAGTTTGTACCAAATATAGAAAAAGTGACCACGTAACACATCTTAGTCATTATCGCCCTATATTCCTGTTGAAAATCCTTCTCCAAAATACTCGAAAAACTATTTTATTCACGTAATATGAAAAATCTACTCAATTTTATATTAGCCAGAAGTACTACACAAGACATGCATTACTCATGATAAAAGTAGGTCGAGCCATATTATATCACTTACTGTCGGAATTTTCCTGAACAATTGTTTTATATGAATTGCAAAGATTCTACCGAACGATTATGAGTGGTGAAGTGTGACGTCATCAAAGATCTGTTATGAGAATTTCAATAAATCAAGTATTTCGTGGTTGAGACGGTCGACAGCTTTTGACAATCCAAGAATTATACTGACGGTGGTTTGTTTTGCATCAATATCACTATACATGTATATAGGATGATTCAATTTAAGGAGAGCAGAGAGAGTTGAATGTTGTGGTCTAAATACAAACTGTTAATAAAATAATGAGTCGTGATTGTTTATTAAATATAAAATACGATTGAAGATCTTTCTCAAACATTTGAGAATATCGGTAAAAGATAGATTAGTTGGTAGTAAATGTAAATATTAGTATGTCCTTTTTAATATATGGGTACGATTTGTTGCTCTCTTTTATTGGTCAGGAACAATGCTAGATTCAATAGATGTAATTAAATGTTGAACACAATGGTTTGTATATGATATAAATAACTTGTTTTACAGCGGATGCATTAATGACATCGTCAAAACCAGAATCTATTCCATTCTTGAGTTTACAAGTTATATCAATTATTTCACATTGATGAATAAGGGTACGAAAGATAGTTATAGGGACTTACACGTTTTTGAGGTCGACAATTATCTGATATTCCCATGTTTTTGGATATAACAAGTGGAGCGGTATTGACAACATATTCATTGCATTGCGTGACTACTCCGTACCGTATAGGATAACACGATTAGCTTCAAAGTTTGCATGACTACCTAACATAATCTGTACAAGGTTCCATGATTTCCCTGTAGTTAGCTGATCACAATAATTTTTTCCTATTTTAATGTATTTCTTTGTTAAAAATATAACAGTTTTTGAGATATTTTTTATACGATATTATTTTTTTTCTGGACAAAGGTTGCAAGTGTCTGTGAGCCAGGAAATATTTGTTTCCATTATATTAGCATTATTTAAGGGAAAGCATTCATTGAGTAGGTTAAGGTTCCGCTCATCAAGTTCTTCGAGGCTGCAGGGGGCTCGGGGTGATGGCTGAAAAATGCATTTCGCTAGTTCGTTCTTTAGAACACCGAACGGCTGACATTTCAATCCTGTCAGTTTGATGTGACTACATTATTGTAATTTTGTTGATGTTTTTGTTGTTGTAGTGGTTACCCAATCTTAAGGTTAGGCAAATTTAAATGTACCACTGATTTTGTGAAATAATTGCAAAATGTGAAATATATATGAAATATGAATCAATAAACTGAAATTATAAAAATGAAAACTGAATTATTATTATTATTATCATAACTGCTTTTATCAGCATAAATTATAATTATTAATACTTTGTATTATTGTTATCATTATTATTAATATCATTATTATTACTATCGTCGTTGTCGTAAGTTATTATTATTATTGTCATTATTATGATTATTATTATTTCCCGAATTAACCGACCGAGCTTGATTTCAAGTTTAAATTACGTTTTTCTCGGGCATTGTATAATGATTCTTGTTTCGTTTCTTCTCTTTCTCAGACGCAGATGAAACATTCAAGAATCATGTGAAGAAGTTCGTAGAGTCCATTTCTTCTGTTGATAATCTGATAAAGAAGAAGATTGATGGTCAAGAAATCACGTGCGGAAATCTTGTGTTGTTTCTGAAGGTGAGCTACATGCCACATGCTATGCCCCCTTCCGTACCCCGAGTTCCCAGAGAGAAGGAAAAAGGAGTAGGTAACGTGAAAAGGAGATTATACAGCCCCCTCGCACATTCTCCTCCCATCCTATAGAGTTAGGTACACAGACGGTTCCAACAGGTGTTCAAAAAATTAAAATGCGGGTTCCTTGGTTTATTTGATGCTAAAAAAGGATTGTACTGGCTTATATTTTTCAATAAGATGAGTTCAAAGTGCCTAAATGTCAAGATTTAAGAGCCCTACCATTGTTTTTATTCATTTCAGAATATTTTCTTTTGGCTGGAAATGTTCGTTTCCTGTTTTTGAAAGCACTATGAAAAATACAATTAAATATGGTATACGTTAAAGGTAAAGACCAGTATTGGAAATGCCCCAATTCCAAAAAATGAAATGGAAGCTCTTATTACCAATCATGACTGTGAAAGAATATGTTTTGACTAATACATGATGATATAAATTTTGCCGGGAAACCGCCTACTAATTGATATATTTGGTAAATTAGTTTCTCCATGGTCTGTGAGAGATAAACGCACGTGTCGCGCACGTTTGCGTATAGTCCCATATACATCTTTCTGTGTACAGTGCCTTTCTTATCATTTTGATGATTCCAGAACCTTGCAGTACACACCAATACTTATATGCTAAATGATCAACCTTTTCTGATCGATTCCACAACGTTTCTTTCACAATTCAATCGCATGACCATAACTGGCCTTTACCTTTAAGACCCAAAAGAGAACACATGGGCCCAGAAGATGCTTTGAAGCTTATCTGCACTCGTTTGGCCAGGAGGGATTAGACCACACATCGAGGCCACTGACAGGTGACTATCTCATTAACTCAACTCTCAAATAACATAAGAAATAGAGCATAATGGGGGACCAACATGCACCGATTGGGGAAGTTTTTTGTTTTTGTTTTTGTTCGAAACGTCGAGCCACTCATCCTCTCCAAGCCGTATAGTTCTCCTTAGAACTATATGCTAAGAAGATAACAAACAGTCCTTTTCAGGACTACACTCCTCCAAGAAAGATTACCGAGTCAGAGTCCTTTTTAGGACTCCTCAAACCTCCCTCTCTCTCACACATTTGCAACCGCAAACCTACTGTATATAGAGGGAGCAAGTAGCTACAAGTAGCACCAGCGCTCAAAATACACGGGGCGGTGGGCGATTCGCCCCCGTGAGCTCCATAATCGCCCCCGTCAGGTTGCTCACGGGGGCGATTGCAAAATAAAAAATCGCCCCGTGGAATTATAAAATAAAGATTATCTTTTCTGATATAACTTTAACACAATTAATATTGAGTCTTAGTTTTTAAACCTTAAACCAATGAAATGGAACTTAGATGCCGCTTTCTCTCCCATCTTTATGAGTATTACCGATACCTTTACAGCGCCACAACTATTAAAGGGAAGCTATTCAAGTTCACGCATCCTGTGTGGTTATTATAACAACGTGGAAGTTTAAACACGGTCTTATAACACAATACTTAAATACACTTAAATGTCCCATTTGCAGACCAAAACGAATCAAACGGTTTTCCAACGTCATTTGAAAGATAGCACTTATTTAGAACCTCCCTAAAAAAAATGGGGGGGGGGAGGGCTTGAAAATGTCTTTAAAAGAGAAAATAACGACTATTAAAAAAACTTATTTCACATGTATTTTAAGCATACCTTACATTACAATTCTGTGTAGTTTCATTGTTATAGGCATGTGGGAAATATGTTAAATTATTTAATTAGAATATTGTTTTTTCAGCCATGTGTAACATGGCCCGATGCTCGCCCATTGACTCGTATTGTTATTCTGCGTGGTGAAATGCACCTCAATGTATAAAACTTTCCTACAAAAAATGCAATATCCTCATGTGTTTCACTCATTGAATCAAATTTTTGTTTACACTCAAGGTACCCACAACTGTACTGGGGTCACCAAACTTTTTGTTACTCTGAAAGTCAGTCCGTGTGGAATGTTACAGACTGTTGAATTGTTTCTCGGAAAATCGTCATTAATCCTCAAATCTGACATCTTATAAAAATTTAGATATACTGTGATGTAGCTGAAAGTCTGCAAATTCTTATCATACGATCGGTTCTTATTTATAATTTGTGAAACACATGAGGAAATAGCTGTGACGGTGATCCAAGTAATTTCCATCGCCATATTTTATTGTCATTGCCAAAATATTTGGAATTTAAGGTTAATATTTGGTGTAAATATGATCTATGAATATATGATTTAAAAAATGCCAAAAAATGAACGGTTTGACTTTCTAATTTGCATAATGAGTGCGGGAATATATAATAAGCTTAAATGACCTAATTTGCATATCTTATGAATATTCATGATTTTTTAATATTTCAAATGAAATATATTTCCATACCTGTTTGATATACATAGGTTTCACTGATGCTTCATGTTCGGTTTTGATTTGATTACATATGCGCATATTTATTGGGCGGACTTAGTTATTTTCACAACTTTGTCATATCTGCAGATTCGCAAAAATGGCAAAAATAACATATTTTGTTGGCTTCTGTTTTCAAAACGGCAATAGGTATTTCAATTTTCTTTTTTGTTTTGTTTTTACCACAAAGATTTTTTTTTTTTTAGTTTCTGATAATTTAATTTTTTGTTTGTGTCCAAGGAAGTGATGAATTAAGTTGTCAACTTTGTCGAATCTTGTCATTTTTGCCAATTTGACCATTTCTGGCAGGTTTTTTCGGTAATTTGCGATATAAAAAAAAATGGTATAAAATCACAACGCATTGACCGATTTCAATTCTGTTTTTTTTTTTTGAAGCTTTCATGAAGTTTGATCATTTGCATTCATCAGATAACATGTGTTTGTTTTACTTATTTTTTGGTGTGCTATACCTACTATTAGTTGTCGAATCGACTTTAGTGATAGCAATGCGGTAAGTAATAGTCTGATTTCCAGACCATCAATTGTACCGAATGGTCGTATGTTTTGTGCTGCGCAAACTGCAAAGATCCAATCAGTTTAATTATGGCCATTACAAGAAGTGGGTTATTGATGTAGACAAATGCTCACGTACCCTTTACAGCTGTTATGTATGTTATTGCCAAAGAAGAAAAAACGAGTCAGTCACTCAAAAGTCATAATTTGAATATCAGGACATTGCTAACGTTTAAATTTCGCAGATAGGACATACATGACATACACTGTCGCTCATAAAGTTGGAATATTTTTGTTTTACCCCAATTTATGGAATTTTTAAAAAAATCATTTATGAATAATAGATCTAGATAATAGTATAGTTTCACAGATTTTACTGAAAAATGATTTGCCAATGTGTGTTTTGCGTGACTGCTAAAGCATGTGTATGCCACTATGCTTATCAACTAGGGGACCTACGCCCTTAAGTTATATATGACAGTAATGAGGATTAATGCCCCACAAAAGGGCACTAATATAGCACATCGACACGGTTTTGATCCTGGGGCCTCACAGTTACGAAGCCATTGCTTTGTCACTGAACCATGACTTTACGCAGCGGGGGCTAGGGTAGGGGGCAGTTTCCATTAATAAAAAAACACCGAAAATGCAATAAATTTTCAATGATTTATTGCATTATACCCCACTTCCAACATAAAAAATCCTCTGTATGCCCATGTCTTGAGCCATAATTTTATACATATAAATGACTTCCCTGATGCATACAATTACCATTTAAATTATGTCTTTCTGTATTTTGATTTGTGTTTTAGTTTGTAATGTCTTGTTGCAATGACGATCTTCGTCATTGCCTTGTTTTCGTTCACATTCTGCCCAATTAATATTCTCCTTCTCCTTCTTGTTTTTCCTTATCGTCAGGAAATCGCATTCGTTTTGCACATTGTTATTCCTGGTAAGGTGCTTTCCTCATGTCTTTTTTCTTTCAAATTGCATAGAAATAGTCTCTAACTTCTCATCAAGGTCACTACATTCTTAGACTCTCGAAATCACTTATGCATTACCGTCCAGGCGCCATTTTGTCCGTTTCTGGTCCATTTTAAGGCCTTTCTTACTTCCTTCCTATCTCCAATATCCTAGATCCTACAACCTTGTAACAAATTATTTTAGATAGTCTAAGAGATTTTCTTCAATCTGCGACGCATAACCTGCCCTTCAAAATGCCATCCTCGTACTCAAAATTTAAATCTGAAACAGACTCCGTCGAAAATCTCTCAAATTCTTGAAAATTGACCCCTAAACAATTTAATACTGCCATAACTTTCTCATATTAATCCCGTTTTGTATTTAATTGCACATAGCCATGCCAAATTTCACGCTCCAATGGCTATGCAAAAACAAAAATAGCACCCTGTAAAGTTCTGGGAATTGGCTTTCTTTCTGTGGCCGTATCTCCATTATTTCTTGCCAAACTCGTACCCTTTTTTGGATTTAGATACTTAAAGATATGCCCTTTCCAACCATATACAAAACTATGTACCCTATCACTGACCAAATTTGAGAAAATTGCCCTCCAAAATTCGCCATTTTCAAGAAAATTCCGAAATAACTTAAACTTGCTCTAAAATGGCGATCTTTATACCTACATCGATGAAATTTGACAGACATGTGTATCCATATACGTGACAACTGTCTGCTAAGTTTAGTAAATTGTAATGCCCTCGTCGCAAAGTTATCGTCAAAAATGGTGAATTTACTATGCATTACGTAATATCGTGTTTGATGCGCGCAAATGACAATGGTGTCAAACTGACCGCAATGAAGTGTTCTTTCGAATAATACCAATTATGGTATATGTTCACACAGAAAATTGTGAGTAAATGGCATGTGAACAATGGTCACTACACGAATTCCGCCGAGTTTCCGCCCGATTATAACACGTATCGACTATGACGTCATTTTTCAGACTGCTTTTTGCCCCCTTTTTTCCTTGAAAATTTGCAGTGGCATTCCGAGTTGCAATACGCAGGGCACCTCGAAGCTGGATTTTTTGAATTGGTCAAGGGGGCTATTCAAGACGCCATTTGTTCTATAAATCTATTTCACATCACGCGTTTCGATAGGATTATCATAGAAAAAAAGAGAGTGGTTTACAATAGCAACCATGAAATTCCCTTGCCAATGATACCAAAAACGTCTCATAAAGAAGCATAAAGAGAGAGATTTTTTTTGTTAATTCCAGTTATTATACAGATCCTGTACGTTTTCCGCCCATGCATTACACACATTGTCTTTGGGGTAAATCGGGTTCACGCTTTTGGACCCCAGAACGATCTTTATTTTTCTAGAAAGTGGCCAAATGCAAAGCAACTCGAAGCCGGATATTTTAAATCGGTCAAGCATGACATTAAATGCTATTTCATACTCTGCGTATTAAACTAGTCTGAAATATGCTCTTCCGCTTGACATGTAAAAACAGGGCGTCATTGCACGCACAACGTTCTGACACGATTGCATTTCTAGTTTACGTCTTGTATTTGTTTATATTGCGAGTTCTTATGTTTTGTATTTTCCACATTTCTCATTTATGTTGTGGGTCCACCAACTTCCCACAAGCCATCAGCTTTATTGGGTGCTAATGATCCAGTACACTTCTCAATGTTTATAATTATGCTGTATGTGATTTTGTTTTAATAATAAATTGAATTTAATTTAATTAAAAATTCAATACACAGTTATTTACAACTAAATATATTATGTTAACGCAAAACACGTTTCAGTTTGAAAAGACGACGTATATGAAATTCAAGCATGGTTGAAATGAGCCAAATAGAACAAGGGCATTCATTATATTTATCAATAAAACAAAACAAGTTCACATAAATTGATTAACTTGCACTGATGATATAAAATCAAACAAAATTTAAAACACACTTTATATAATTAACTGTGAAAAGCTCATAAACCTTTCACTCTTTAAAAATATCTTTTATTACAAATTAAATATTTTTGTAGGCACATCGTCTAACATAACCTTAAAAAACATAAAATGCAACAAAGGGTGATATGTTGATTTTCTAATGTTTTGTTGTTGTATAAATGAACCAAATTGCAGGCTGGAAGCAAAAGGGGCCACAGTTCCCCACCGCCCCCCATAACGCCGGCCAAAAAAAAAAAGAGAGAGACAAAAAGAAGAAAGGAAGAGGACTTAGGAAGAAAAGGGATTGAGAGTCCAGAACGGTATAACGAATCGTCTTCTTTCTCTAATAATTTATGAAACGTCAAAGATTCTGCGCTTCGCGCGAGACCGGGGAAACTGAATTCATACAAGTATTTAGAGTCGAGAAGGTAAAACGAATCGTCTTCTTTCTATCATAATCTAATGAATCGTCAGAGCTTCCGCGCTACGCGCGAATAAAAAGAGAATTTGTTTCAAACAAGGATTAAGGATCGAGGACGGCACAACGAATGGTCTCCTTTTTCTAACGAAACGTCAAAAGAAACTGAATTTAGATAAGGATTATAGGTAAAGACCAGTTATGGTCATGCGATTGCATTGTGAAAGAAACGTTGTGGAATCGATCAGAAAAGGTTGATCATCTAGCATCTAGCATCTGCAAGGTTCTGGAATCATCAAAATGATAAGAAATTTGGCCCATTCTTCGTAAGGTTACAAGTACTATACACAGAAAGATGTATATGGGACTACCCTATTTCTCTCACAGACCATGAGAGAAACAAATTTACCAAATATATGAATTAGTAGGCGGTTTCCCGGCAAATCTGTTATCATCATGTATTAGTCAAAACATATTCTTTCACATGATTGGTAATGAGAGCTTCCATTTCATTTTTTGAAATTGGGGCGTTTCCAATACTGGTCTTTACCTTTAAAAGTCGAGAACGGTCCAATGAATCGTCTTCTTTCTTTAATAATCTAATGAATCGTCAGAGCTTCCGCGCTACGCGCGGAGGTAGGAGATTGATTCAAACAAGGATTAAGAATCGAGTACAGTACAACGAATGGTCTCCTTTTTCTAACGAAACGTCAAAAGAAACTGAATTTAGATAAGGATTAAGAGTCGAGAACGGTCCAACAAATCGCCTTCTTTCTCTAATTATTTAATAAAACGTCAAAGCTTCCGCGCTTCGCAAGGGAGGGGGGAAACTTCCCCCCTTCCTGCACCCAACCCCCTAAGGACCGCGCTCTGTCATTGCATTTCCCCCCAGTCCCCAGCAGGAAAAATTCCTTTGTAGGGCCATGCATTATGGTTCAAGATATGCCTACATAGAGGTTTTTTAATGTTGGGGGTCGGGGTAAAATGCAATGAATTGTTGATAAGTTATTGCATTTTCTTTTTTCTTTTTTTGTATTTGTGGGGCGGCGACGTACCCTAGCCCCCGCTGGGTACAGTCACGATTCAGTGGCTAATCAATGTCCTCGTTACTGTGAGCCCCCAGGATCAAACACGTGTCGATGTGCTATATTAGTGTCCTTTTATGAGGGATTAATCCTCATTACTGTCAGTGAGGAAGTAGGTCCCCTAGTTGATTAGCATAGTAGCATACACATGCTTTAGCAGTCACGTAAAACAAACACTCCCAAATTAATTTCAACAAAATCTGAGAATGTATACTATTATCTAGATCTATCAGGAGTAAATCACTGTCAAAATCATTCCATAAATTTGGGTAAAAATAATTATTCCACCATTTCATTTCAGGATACTATGTATGATGTACAGTAGGTTTTGATTGGGCTCAAAATCAGCTCACAAAAAACTGTGTAAGTACTGTAGCCTGTACCCAAAGTCCCTTCTCATTGAGGTGGGTGTTTCATCAACTAAAATCGATTTCGATTTTAAAAATCAATTTTAAGGTCGAATCAGTTTTAGCTTAAAACCGATACCTGTGAGCTGTTTAATCAAATCGATTTTAAGCTAAAATAGATTTTTAGGTGTCTGCAATCAAGGCTAGTCAATTTGGGGTAAATCAATCACAACATTGCATTACAAAACCACTGCAAGAGAGTCCTTGAAAAAGTAATTATATTCAGTTTTTCTTTGAAAATATTAATTCTGTTGACAAAAAATCTTTTATTTCGGAAGAGGAAAAGTGTTCCTGTCATTTTTATAGAACTACATTTATGTTTAACTGAACCAAACTTTAGATAATATCAATTTATATCACTCCCCAACTGGGCTAAAAAGTGGACGAATTGCACTGGTTCAATCATTCCAGTCCCATTCATATAAATTCATGCAGTATCAATAGGAATTTTCTCCTGACGGTTAGGACAGGTACAAACTCATTAATCTAGTTTATTCTTGCAGTAGTATTGTGGTTATACAATATACTACTGTCGTAATACGGGTAAGGCAGCAATAAAGAATTTGAGAGCAGCTTGATGGTAGGGTTAGGGTGATGAGCCCATTTATTGGTAGATCATCAGCATACATCAGCGGTAAAAGAAAACCCTGCAAATCAATCAGATGTGCCAAACATAAATACAAGACACGAATAGATTCTTATCAACATATATCTGATAGTATACAACAATGTGGGAGAGGTGAACAGACAGTAAATTATCACACTGTCGGTTTACATTAGTATATAAACTGTGGCATCATGCATCAATGACAATATAATAGTTAAGACAATATCACTGTCTTTCATTAACACATATTATATGAAAGTACATATTCAAAATGCATTAATAAACAACATTACACCAATTAAATAATGTATGTATTAAATCATAACGTATTATAATTCCTACCCAAGGTCTCTGAAGATACAAGCCGGAGCAGCTCCCGGCTCCCAAAAAACAACACAGTCCCAGACCACAATAGGACTGCTTCCAGCAAATCTCGCTAGCATGTCATTTCTTTCAAAGGTGTACAAAGAACAAGGGCGTTGCACGCTAAACAGACGGCCCGACACAAGCATAACCTACTTCGCCCATGACAAGATGCAATGTGTCCCTACGTATCTGCTATGTCAGGCAGATTCCCGCGCCCACATATATAAACCTATCACAATTCTATTCACAAAATATCCTTCCTCTTTTGGCTATTCTTGTACAAACACCTTTTGAATGAAGTAAAAATTAGTTATTACACATTATAAGTATTCTTATTCCTTTTTTACATAAACTCACAATATAAAAACCTTTCTCAAGATAACAAAACAAACTTATAAATCGAGAAACTACTTTTCGTTCACCGTATTTTTAACGGCAGTTTTATGCAAATTATACAAAGTCATTTGCATAAGAAAAAATACGTATAAATCCAATTTCCTACACTATTAGTTGAAGATCTTGGCTCTATGGAGTCTGGCCTGGGCCTAGATCTAGACTTCAGATAGTATCTATTTATTTAGCAGCCCTGGCTTGTCTTGTTTTTTTTTTTCAAATATTATTATAGACCTAGATCTAGGCCTAGGCCTAAATTGAAATTAAAAATCAACAGGATCATTGTGTTGACGTTAATATTTGATGAAAGAAGATTAAACTCTAGGACTAGACTCTACAGTGTTGCTGTTAGACCCAAGCTAGACATATATCTACATTTAGTCTAGATCTAAGGTCTAGAATTAGATGGGCCTAGAGTCTAGATCTACTTGATAATGATAGATCTAGGGAAGATGTAGACCTAGCCTCTCTCACCGAGGCTATAGCATACTGCAGTCTGCAGCTCTCTTCTGCAGGACTAGTCCTACTCCTAGATGTGGACCTAGAATTTAGTCTAGACTAATATATTTTTTAAGGAGTTAGGTCTAGAGAGATCTAGATCTAGGTCTAGATCTAGTCTGTACCTTACACTACAGTAGCAAGTTGGATTTTAGACTAGTAGGTCTAGACTCTAGGCATATAAATATTAAAACTAGGTCTATTAATATTAAAACTAGGTCTATTAGTAGACCATTAGGGTCTCTAAGCCTTAGGCTCCCTATAGGCCTAGACTATTATATATATTTTTTTTTCTTAATTTCATTTTTCTTTTGACAGAGTCAGACTCAAAGATGGAGTAGACCTTAAGTCGTATCCACCGAATAGACCTTTAGTCCAAGATTCCAAATTATGACTTCGTAAGCCAGACTGATAAATATTGTACAAATAATAGGGCAGCAATTAATGTATAAAGATGTGATTCAACAAACTGTTATGAGCATATATTTATGATGTATTAGCTGTTTTTTTATATACCAGTTGAGGTATATCTTTCCCTTTTACTCATGACAGGGGAATGTTCATTGATTCTGTGTACAACAGTGTTTGGTTCAAGAGTAGTGTATCCGAGATCAAGATTAGACTCCATAGTCAAACCTTCAATGTGTTTGCTATGCTCATCATTCACGAAATGTAGATTTCATTCATTAAAGCATAAGCATATTGATTAAACATTAAAATCTGTGTTAATTTTATTTTGTATGTATTTTTTGTCTTTTAAGAAGATAAGGGGGATGAAGAGATGAGATTGTACGCTAGCTCATCGTGATAATTATTACATGATGATAAAGGGCAATGATGTGATTCAATAATGGTGTGTTTGTTTTCTTGTATCTTTGTATTTTGATACAAAAAAAAGGATTTTCTGTGCTCCTATCCCCCCCCCCTCTCCCAATATGGGCAAAGCAGCCCTAACTGTCTAGAGTTACTGACTCTCTGGGCTCTTTTGGTCCTTTTGGAGCAAGTCCAGGGCCCCTTTTATCTTCTTTGGGTCTTAACCTCTACCATATTTCATTGTTCATTGTGGGTTTGTTTATTTTATTTTTTAAACCAAACGAACATTTTTCTAGCCAAAATGATGTTTCTTCTGAAATGATCAAATTTGTTGGTAGGACTCATAAAAAAATACGATCTGAGCAATTTTAAGCACATTTTATTTAAACAAAATTGAATTAGTGGGTGCCATGTTTTTTCAGCACCAATTTTTATTAAGGAACCCGTATTGAATAAAAAAAAGTGAAAACAATTTCCCTGTTGGAGCAGTCTGTGTACCTAAGTAATGGCCCTGCTATAAACTGTGGTATCCATTTGCACGTGCGCGCGCGCGCGCGTGTGTGTGTGTGTGTGTGTGTGAAAACGTGAATTGTGAATCATTAAATTTAACGTTAGAACATAGTTATGATGAGACTGTAAATTAATCTGTATCTTAAATTACTTTGATATTGCTAACGAATGTCTAAAGATGGAAGTTTTTTTCATTCAATACTTAATACTCATGATCTGTTTTGATTTTCGTTAATGCTTGATTTCGATTCTTTTTTGATTGATTATAACTATTCAAAGTGTACCAATCACCGAACACATTATAGTTTTTGATGTAAGGCATTATATCGTTATACAATATCCACAAAATGAGCTAGAAATATTACCCCCCAAAATAATAATAATGATAATAGTTCAGTTCTTGTATAGCGCATAATACGTTATGAAATAACATCTCTATGCATTTCTAAAGAGCTTTATGCCTCAATCACACCTTTGTGTATTGCCTGAACGCAGATATATAGGCAGTCATACCCAATAAAGCGCAAAGAAACGTGCTCACTGCGTATGTACTCGCCCTTTAAAAAAAATCTATAGTATTCCTATGGTGCGGCTCTATGGTGAATGGTATTTTTATGATATATTATATGGTAGAATATATTTCTATGGTATACAACACAATTGCTGAATGGTGGAGTTCTATGGTCAATGGTATATCATCGATGCCGTCCTATGGTGTATGGTATTTCTATGACATATTATATGGTAGACTATATTTCTATGGTATTTCTAAGGTATACAACACAATTGCTGAATGGTGGAGTTCTATGGTCAATGGTATATCATCGATGCCGTCCTATGGTGTATGGTATTTCTATGACATCCAAGGTCGAAAAAACAGTTGAAACCAGTTGGATTTTCAACTGGTATCTACTGGAATCAACTGGTACCAGTTGATTCCAGTTGACGGAACTGGAATATGTGCCAGTTTATTCTACTGGTTGCAACTGGATTCAACTGGTACCAATTGAAACCAGTTGACACAACTGGTAAACTTCACATGTACCAGTATCCCAGTTGAA
>BEXV01002775.1:20643-33465 GCA_003118195.1 Hemicentrotus pulcherrimus | reverse complement strand
TGAAGGGTGACTCCTATCCTGCATTTCTATTTGAAGGATGTCTCAGGTTGAAATGAGGGTTTCTATTCTATATAGTTGTAACATGTCTATTCTACAGTTGGGACCTGCATACAATTGAAACAGATAGTAACACAATATATTGGTCATTTATGCAGAAACAAAAAAATCACAAGAGCAAATCAGTGACACTAAATTCTTTCTGACATTTTACTAGAATAATATTATTCCTAAAATCATACACAAAACGTATGGGAGAGTGTATGGGAGGAACGATGCTCACGTAGTTGTTTTGGGGCTTGACCAACTGACACTGAAATATTAGTAAGGCAGCCTAGTCAAGACCCCCTGATCTAAATCTCAAATCCACCATACTTTTCTGTCAAACGCATCTGAAGGGCCCAACAGGGCTAAATGCCGCCGCTAAGACTGATAAGGCCATGAAGCTAGCACCATCGCTAGCCGCCCGGCCAGCGCTAGCATTAGAGCTATCCTTAGTCCTTACATCTTCTACTGCTATATAGCTGATCTAAATCTAATAAAATAGCTAAATTTACCTTTTATCAGACTCATATTGTGTTCCTCTGAAATGGTTTATGTCCATGTCATTCCCTGCTACAGCAACTACAACCCCCGTCATATTGCTGTAAGCACGTGTGTAGGCTTGCCTTTGTAGCTAGCACTGCATAGATCGGCTATCGAGAAAGTTTCTCACCTCTCTAAAGTAAACTGTTGCACTGTGAACAACTTTTAACCAATCCAACTACAATGCGGCTAGATAAAGCCTCTCCCCTATACATACATGAACATGTAGCCCTACCAACACCTCTTGTGTTTGTCGGATACTCATAAGGGCTAGTTTTCTAAATCTTTTTGTTTTGTTTTTATTTAATATAAAATGGCATGATATTTGTGTTGTTATAGTCTAGTGCATGCATAATGAAATAATATAATCTGCAAAGGGGATAAACTGAACATACATTATATGTTAGACTGTGTGGGTGTGGGTGTGGGTGTGAGTGTGCAAAGGGGTTTGTTTGAGGTGTGTGATGTACATGTAGCATATGGGTATTTTAGTTGATTAAAAATGTACAGCAGATTACTTTTCCAACTCTATTAGTGCCACAACAGCTCTACAAGTTGAAACATATGACAAAACCTATGTGTAAATCTTAGTATATTAGCGGCCATTTTGGATTTATGAATGCTGCGATGCACAATTAAACAAGATGTACCTCTGTATATGATATATACACCATATTACATTCATATAAATGTGAAATGTGTGCTTTAAAGTGCCAAAACAATTACCTATGATAATAAATGCAACTCGATATCGGTGAAAATCTTCGAAAAAGCGGCCATTTTGGATTTATGCAAATTAGGCACTCTTCCACTACTTGGTTTTTTTTGGACTTTTAGTATGTCATTTTGGGGACCTTACTGAAATGCATTGCAGCGAAAAATATTTTATTGCAATTTGTTTGACGTTTACCTAAAAAATGACACAATATTCCTAGCCTATTAGATCAGACATAATGGATAGGGCCTTAGATACTACTCTTTCCTTACAAACTTCATCTAGGTCAACAGTATGGTTCATTATTTTGCTGGCTTGTTTTACAACCCTTCTCAGCTTTTGTTTGTCACTTTGCCTTGCGTTGTTAAACCAGATAATGAAATCAAATGTAATATTACTCTGAATTATCGACTGGTAAAAGAGAAACAAAATTCTATCGTTCACATGAAAGTACTTCAACTTTCTAAGAAAATACAAACGCTGGTTGCATTTTGTTAGGGTGCGCTTTGACTTGTCTTCCCAAGACAGCTTATTGTCGATTTCTGTACCTAGGTATCTATAACTTTCAACATTCTCAATGGTATCATCAGTAAAGTATACCGGTCTATTAATGGGTTCAAAACCTTTCTTTTGCCTAAAGTCAAAAACTATTTATTTTGTTTTCTTTGAGTTCAGCAGTAAAAAGTTTTCCCTACACCAATTTTCGAACATGGAAATGGTAGCTCTGTAATCAAGTTCATTTTCAGTTTCAATCAATCCTCCTATTACTGTATCATCTGCATATTTAAGTATGTGAACAGATGGAGAATTTGATATACAGGCATTGGTGTACGGGGTAAATAGGGTCGCAGAGAGGACACACCCTTGTGGGGTACCAATTGTTGTGATAAGTTCGTCAGAGAGAACACTGTTGACCTTGACCTTCTGTGTCCTTTCATGTAGGAAGTCTTGCAGCCACAATATAAAAGATGGCTGAACTTGTAGATGTTGAAGTTTATGTATTAGGATGAGGGGTTCTATAGTGTTAAATGCCGACGAGAAGTCTATGAAAGTTGCTCTGGCATAACACCTTGCCTTATGTTCGTACAGCGTGTTTGTCAAGGTAAGATCTGCATCGGTAACGGAACGTTTAGCTTTATATGCAAACTGGTTTGGATCTAGTAGCGGAAGAACTGAGCCTGTCAACTTTTTAAGTACCAGTCTTTCCAGGCATTTCATAACGACCGATGTCAGTGCGATAGGGCGAAAATCCTCATTCGCGCTGGGGCGATTGTTCTTGGGTACTGGCGTAACTATGGACGCTTTCCAACAGGCAGGTACTACACTTTCGGAGATGGACGTCTGGAATATCATAGCGTATGGGACGGCGAGTTGGAACGAGCAGGTCTTCAGAACTCGTCCATTCACACTAGGCCCCGGTGCCTTTCGAGGGTTAATGAGCTTGAACCGTTTGCGAACATCTGATTCATGGATCACAACAGGCTCGTGGTCGTCTACCATGTTATGCAACGCTGTTAGTTGTTCGTTGAGCTCTTCTTGACGATCTTGGTTTTCGAAGCGGCAGAAGAATGAGTTAAGTTTATTTGCCTTTTCCTTTGCATTCTCTTCGTGCTCGAAAGTGTTTCCATGCTTTTTGTTGGAATAGTCCGTCATTGCTTCTAAGCATTTCCATGCATTCCTTGGATTATTTGTCTTGAAGAACCTTTCTAGCTTTTCTCCATATTTTCGCTTTGCTTCACTAACTTGTCTTTTTATTTCTCTAGTCAGTTCTTTCACCCGATCGTGATTTCCATTCTTAAACTCGTTTTTCTTTTCCTTTATGGTTGCTTTTATTTTTCCATTAAACCAGGGCTTGCCATTAGGGTAGATTTTGATTTACTTTAGATCGAATGTGTAAGTCTTCACAGAAAGTGACATAACTATTTATTGTATCTGTTAGTTCATGTATGTCATCACATTCGTCACGAAATACGTCCCAATCAGTGATATCGAATGCGGCTTGTAGCATTTCACTCGATTCATTGTCCCACACTTTTATCTCCCTTTTCCTTGGCTTTTCACGTTTAATCTTTTGTCTGTACCTTGGCATAAGATGGACAGTGTGATGATCTGAAGCACCAATAGGCCTTATACTGGTACATCTGCCAGTTGATTCCAGTTGAAACCAATTAACTATACTCATAAATTGTTACACCAGTTGATACCAGTTAAAAAAAATAGGCCTTACTGGTACATCTGCCAGTTGATTCCAGTTTAAAACCAATAAAACCAAAGTGGACAATTTGAGACCAGTTGTTTCCTGTTGGAACATATTGAAACCTAACTGGGTGTAGTTTACTAGTCGATTCCTTTTGAAAGCCATAACTATATAGGCGTATTGGTATAATGTTAGACCAGTTGATACCAGTTAAAACCAATGGGCTTATATAACTGGTAATTCATAACTTCATTCCAGCACAGTGACCAGACTGGACCATTTGATACCAGCTGATTCCAGTTGGAAACCAGTAGATGCATGATTACCAGTTGCTTGACCATTTGAAAACCAATACCTGATTACCACTTGAGTTACCAGTTGAAACCCGTAGATGATTACCAGATGATTTACCAGTTGAAACCAGTAGAATACCAGTTGAAAGACCAGTTCAATGTATCTAATGCATATTTATGATTAATTTGCATGTTTTCATAGAAAACGTTATTTTCATGATCTGACAAGCAAATGTGACAATTAATTAATGCACATTAATTTTGTGATTTATATTTTATTAGTTAATCATTGAAAAATATATTATGTATGTCTGATCATGTTTTACATCCAATTTAAGACGTAAACATAGATATAATTGATAACCAGTAAAAACATGTATAATTTTGTATATATGTATGTAGAGCTCGCTATTAATGCGCCTCAAATGATTATGTGATGGGGTTTAGCAAGAGTCTAAGTAAATGTGGTCTAGTTGGTTGCCACATGCTAAGCAATATTGGTTATTGATTGCCAGCTGGTTATTGATCAACTGTTTGCTTCCGATATTGAAATTGGTAAACTGGATCCAATTGGTGCCAACTGGAATCAACTGGTAGTTGATTCCAGTATTCCAATATCCATATTGAAACCAGTTCACTTAACTGGAATCAAATGGTACCAGTTGACAACTGGTCCAACTGGAATCAATTGGCTACCAGTTGATTCCAGTATTCCAATATCCATATTGAATCCAGTTAACTGAATTGGAATCAACTGGTACCAGCTACCAGTTGATTCAGTTGGTTACCAGTTGATTCCAGTATTCCAATATCCATATTGAATCCAGTTAACTGAATTGGAATCAACTGGTACCAGCTACCAGTTGATTCAGTTGGTTACCAGTTGATTCCACTAGACCAATTTCCATATTGAAACCAGTTCACTGAACTGGAATCAACTGGTACCAGTTGACAACTGGTCCAACTGGAATCAATTGGTTATCAGTTGATTCCATCTTTCCAATATACATATTGATTCCCATTAACTAACTGGAATCAACTGGTACCAGTACCAGTTGGTTTCAACTGGTATCTAACTGTTTTTTCGACCTGGGATATTATATGGTAGACTATATTTCTATGGTATTTCTGTTGAATGGTATCCCTATGGTGGAGGATATTTTAACGGAAGCTCTATGGTGGATGGTGACTTTAAGATATATTAATGGTGGTTAGTGACTCTATGGTGGCTCTAAAGTGAATGGTAGATCTACGGTAGCTCTATGGTGGCTGTATAGTGTATGATATTTCTACGGTATGTTATATGGTAGAATATATTTCTATGGTATTTCTGTTGAAGATGGTATCCCTATGGTGGAGGATATTTTAACGGTAGCTCTATGGTGGAGGATGACTTTATGGTATATATTAATGATGGAATGTGTTCTATGGTATATCTCTGATGAATGATGATCCTGTGGTACGCCTATATGATGGAGGATATTTTATGGTAGCTCTAGCAAAAAGAGGCACTTACCAGGAATGAAAATAGTCAGTCATGATAATAAGAAATGGGAACTTGTCAACGGAAAAGGGGCCCCATCAGATATTGATAGGGGCATTTATAAGAGGTGAAAAGGGGCATTTGTGGAAAGGGGGATAGGTGTCTTATTAAAGAGGAAAAGGGGCACGTATCATTGTTAAATTTACAGGGAAATTATAAGAGGCGAAAATAGGCACTTATCAAACCTGAAAAGGGACAATGACCAGATATGAGAAGGGGCACTTATGTGAATAAAAAAAGGGGCACTTGTAAAAAAAAAAGGAAAATGTGCATAAGTTGAAAGAAAATGGGCATCAATCACATTAAAAGGGGCGTTTATCGGCGGTGAAGGGGGCACTTATCTGATGTGAAAAGGAAAAACTTCTCGTACCTTAAAAGGGCCATTTACCAGAGAAGGGGCACTTATGAGAAGGAGAAGGGGCTCTTTTTTAATTGGGCACTTATCATTAGGTAAAGGGGCACTTATTAGAAAGGGAAAAAGGCACATGTGAAAATATAAGGTGCGCTTATCCGAGTTAAAATGGGGTTAATTATTAAAAGGGGAAGGGACACTTCTTATAAAGGAAAAGGGGCAGTTGTCAAAGTGAAAGAGACACCTCTCAGATTTAAATAGGACAATTATCAGAGGTGAAGGGGGCACTTATCAAAAGTAAAAAGAGGCATTTCTCGTACCTAACTAGGGGCACTTATGAGAATGGAAAATGCGTGGACACTTAATTGCAAAGAAAAATGGGAACTTGTCGAAGGAGAAGGGGCACGTGTCTTAATAAAAAAAGGGCACACATCAGAGTTGAAAAGGGGAAGGGGCACTTTTACAATTTAATATGGGCACTTGTCAAAGTAAAAAGGGCACTATTCCTATGTGAAAAGGGGCACTTTTCGGGTGCTTGTAAAAAATGGGGGGCCGCCTCTGTGTTTTACACTCAATAAGTCTCAATCGGTTATAAAAAAAAAAAATCATTAAATATAAAATTCTAAACCAAATTGTAACAAGTAATGTATATCAGCAGAAAGTAGGTAACAATTAGTTTTGTGCATGTGGTATGCTGCCCTCTGGTGGTCAAGATTTGAAATAGTGCTAGTTAGCCGTTGGTCTCTAGTTTGGATGTGTCAACCTGTAGTTAAACTCACTGAAAATGCCTCTGAAAACTCCAAAATATGTGAGGAAGAGGAAGGTGTTCAAAGGAGTTCAATGCCAGGTATTGCAGAAGAGTAAAATGAGTGCTGGAGAGGTGCCAGAAGAACTAACAGCTCTAGAGATCGAGGAAGCTTTCCCTGAATGTGTTTGTGGACAGCCATATTTTTGACACTGGTCCCACATGTAAAGATCCGCGTCGGTTTCTACATCATTAGTGGCCCACAACTTGCAGCTGCATGCTTTGCAAAAGACTCACGTGTGTCTGGGAGGTATGTACTTACTATCAAAGAATATTTTTAGTTTGCAAACTGTAAGTTTGAGATTGTACTGCAAGCTTAAGGGGCGATGGCTCAAAAAGCCGAATCAAATCATTTATGATGAATCGAAGGGCGGTTGTTCAGAAGCCTATCCAAAATTTGAATCATAACATACCAGAATCGAAGTAAATATTCATCAAATGTCTAAATAAAGATCATGATTTAAAAGTCATTATGTTTCTCACCTGTTTTGTGTCATTTTTCTTTTTCTTTTCTTTTTCTTTTTTTTTCTAGTATTTTTCGGAAAAACGTTGATATTAGCTCGACTTTAGCTTTCACAAGTGCATACCGAAGGCGGGTTGCAGGCAGGCGCGCGCCTGTGTGAAGTTATCTACCGTAATGTCTCAGAACATCATTACGGTAGATTACTTTACACAGGCGCGGCTCGCCCGCAACTCACCACCATTATGCACTTTCAGCGGTTTGCCATGAAACCTGTGAAAAAGTCGATATTAATATCAACGTTTTTCCGACAAATACTCAAAAAAAAACTAGAAAATTGACACGAAACAGGTAAGAAACATAATGACTTTTAAATCATGATCTTTATTAGGAAATTTGATGAATATTTAATTCATTTTTGGTATGTTTTAGTAGGGAATCTCCACGCCGGAGTAACGGGTCAAATTTTGGATAGGCTTCTGAACTAGCGCCTAAATAACATCCTCTCAAGTATCATTTGTGAAAGTGCAAGTTTGCCAATATATAATATTTGCACCTTGCTTCATGCCATTGTTCTTACCTGACTGTTGGGCTTGGGTATAATGAATTTCTTGATTCTTCTTCGCCGCCGCTATAATATAACTTCAGGTCACCGTCGGTTTTTTTTTCTCGTACTGATGTAGGTGCTGTGCATGTGCATATATAGTGACTCGGTAAAAGGCCTACAAAGAACCATGTGCAGCTAATAGGCCTCCGTAGCTTAATTTAGACCCTAGATTGTAGAGACAACGAAAATGAAATCTTGACTCGAGCTAAATAAATCTTGTGAATTTAGTCTTGATACCATAAGTAATTGTGTAATATGCTATGTCATAACAAGCATGTTACTATTTGGTGATTGTGCAAAAATATTTTCCCTGTTCCATAAAGTGTTTTGGATATCTCTTACAGGGCATCTCATTCCTCTGGAGAACTCGTTAAAGAGGAATTGGTTGAACTGCGCTATGGTCCTTTGCAGCTCCATTTGCAAGAAGGAACAAACAATTCTCTTCATCAGAAAATGCATGAGAAGGACGTGGAAAGTCTGCAGTAATAAACCGCAGGGCTACTCTGGCAGCAACGGAGGTTGGTTTGGCACGGGAGAAAGCTTGTGCGACTTGCTGACCATCCTCGGACCAGCCCCACCAGTCAAAGCCCCTATCTACAACAGGCACATAGCCATTTTATCTTCCTTCTCCCAAGAGATTAGTCACAAGCCTGTTATTTTCTACATTACACTATCTTAGCTGTACCTACATTTAAAGATAAACTCCAGTTCTGGTTAAAAACAAAAAAATTAATTCCCGCAGAATCAAACGAAACTTACACTGAATGTTCAAGATTACAAATAAATGACATGTGCCAAACAATTTTGGAAGAAAATGTATACTGGCTGAGTAATGAACATAGAAAGACAAGAAAGTCGAGGTAGTACTAGCCCCGACACCATGTGTGTTGTCCCATATATAGCTTTCTGTGTACAGTGCTTGTTACTTTACCAAGACTCGGTCAAATTTATTATGATTTTGATGACTCAAGAACCTTGCAGTGCACACCAATACTTACATGCTACATGGTCAACTGTTTCTGATCCTTTCCACACCTTTTCTTTCACAATGCAATCGCATTACCAGTACTAAAGTTTATCTTTAATCCAAACATATTTTTATTTTTTAGTTGTGCTCGATAGACAGTATAAAACATGTACATCCATATCCCTTCTTGTCAAATCAAGGGATGAAAATAAATCAAATCTAAGTATTTGTAATAGGGTCTAATAAGTAAGGGGCCTGAGGGAACTTGATGTTTACTTGTTATTTATTACAAATTCTTGTTGTTGTTTTTTGCAGACCAGTGAGGATCAGTAGAATAAGGTTGCAGCATGCCTACGTCAAAGGGACAATGACCCGACCATCAGGGAAATGATTATGTGGACGTGGCAGTGCCCTACGATGGAAGATGGCCTATGCAAGGTTACACATCGGATCATGGGGTGGGGTGGTTGTATCGATAGATACAGGGGAGATTTTTTGACACATAGGTTCTATCAAAATCATTTAAAGAGTTTGAGTAAAGAAAGGGTTGGGTCTTCAGTGTTCTCAGCCAGAGGGACCTTGGTCGCCTTCAGAGACTCCAAAACTCAGCAGCAAGGCTTGTCTTTTCTGCTCCTCTTCGAACTCACATAGCAACCTCTTTGACTTGAACCTCATTGGCTGCCTGTACGACAGAGAATAGCTTTTTAGATCTTACTACTGGTCTTCAAATCTCTTGACCACCGATGTCCCCCCTTACATTGTTCATCGTCCCTGAGTCCTAAAATATCCGCTTGTCACCATCCATGCATCTGCCTCACTCAGTGTATCTGTAAGAAACGTGCTGGTGAATTATCTTTTCCATCGGTTGCTTCAAAACTGTGGAACCAGCTACTGGTGTGCAGACGGCCTTATCTTTTGACCAGTTAAAGAAATTACTCAAGTCACATCTATTCTGCTAGAATATACTCTATTACCAGCCTACATATGTATGTGAATGATCTCTGAGAAGTGACTAACTTTTGTTTTTAAGTGGCCCAATCATTGTGGAGCGGTGTGTGTGCATCGCTTTAATTGTAACCGTTAGGAAAAGACGCTAAATCAAAGACCTTTTGGATTGGATGAGAGCACATGTAGTTATAAATATAAGGATTGGGAAGCTATTCATAAGGATGTAAGTTTGGGGAACCATAAAGGGAGTAGTGGAAAAGGTAGGTGCAGCCGTAAAAATGTGCGGTAGATCAAGTCAGTTCTGTTCTGAAAATGGTTGGTGTAATGCAACTCTGTGCCTTAGTGTCTATTGAACATGTTTATATGATATTTTTAACTTGCCTTTTATTTCAGTTTTTAGCATATGTAAACGCATACGACTTTTGATGTAAACCAAATACATCCTGCCACTTTCATTAAATTCATGTATTTATTTGTGTATTGTAAGTTGACATTAATTTTAGATTTCTCAAATATTCAATATATTATAGTCACGCTGTAGTCACCGTTCTGTTTACAATAAAGTGGCATTGTATTCACCATTATTTACCATCGATCAAAACTCAAACCGCCATTCTGAATATACCATACAAAATGCGTACATACCGATACAATTTAGCGTACCATTTTGTTGCATATGGTGGATGAATAATAGTGAATGGTTGATGTAGTATGGTAACTCTGTGGTAGATGAATGATGAGACTATAATATTACTGTGGTAGGTGAATGGTGGATCAATGGTAGTTTTTTATGTAATTGAATGGTGGCTCTATGGTAGATGAATGGTAGTAAAATAATATTGCTATGGTAGATGAATGGTATGTTTATGTTAGATGAATGGTAGAACAATGATATGACTGTGGTAGATGAATGGTATATGAGTGGTGGCTCTATGGTAGATGAATGATGGCTCTATGGTATATGACTGGTATGTCTATGGTAGATGAATGGTATGTCTATGGTAGATGAATGGTAGAACAATGATATGACTGTGGTAGATGAATGGTATATGAGTGGTGGCTCTATGGTAGATGAATGATGGCTCTATGGTATATGAATGGAATGTCTATGGTAGATAAATGGTATCTCTATGGTAGATGAATGGTAGAACAATGATATGACTGTGGTAGATTAATGGTAGAACAATGATATGACTGTGGTAGATGAATGGTATATGAGTTTTGGCTCTATGGTAGATGAATGATGACTCTATGGTATATGAATGGTATGTCTATGGTAGATGAATGGTATTTGTACGGTAGATGAATGGTATCCCTATGGTAGAATATTTGGGTGTAACCTAAATTAAATACATGAATAAATTTGTCCCAATTATTTTAATTTGTTATATGGTAAATGAATGATAGATCAGTGGTAGATTTGCTATGGTGTTTGTATAGTCATCAATGGTAGAATTGCTATGGTGTTTGTATGGTGTACCATAGAATTTTTTTTTGTAAGGGGTGCTCGCTAGTTGTTTTTTTTTCTTCTAAACTATCGCAAACAAACGCAAGGTCATATCGCCTACGAGCGGATACGAGTGGCAACCAGCGAAAACGAGTGGCTTAGCGCAGGTATACGCAAATATACGCAACTCTTCTTTTTTTTTTGGTGAAACGCGCGTGTCACTGCCTATAGTTGCGTTCCCTGCAGGATTTACCTCGCTTTAATTAGCTCGTTGTCGTTCACATAATTGCGCGTAGTGTTGCGCTGTTGCTCGCCTACGCGCTCGCACCAGCGAGAACCGTTGCGATTGCCAATCGCTACGCTGCGAGTCTAGCTCGTACACCGTTCGCTTTAGCTTACAGTCGCTGGTTGCCATAGGCAAAATTTATTAGTACAAGTGCTATATAACTTACTAATTAAGTATTTTAATTGGAGTTTTCAACTGGTTGACAGTTGTGCCAAATGGTTCAACTGGTCCAGTTAAACCCAACTGGTAATTCCTGGAAATTGAAATGGGATTGAAATGGGATAAATGAATTCATCTGGGTAAAAATAGAACCCATTTAAACAATATGAAGCCCATATGAAAACCCGCTTATAGCCCATATGTGGCCCATTTAGAACCCACTTGACGAATATATAAAACCCACATGGCCCATCTGGTGCCCACTAGGTAACCTTTGTGCATATTGCAGGGCGAATTGTGGGGCCCATCTGCGTTCCACGTAGGCCAATCTGGGCCAAGAGGGTCTCATTTTGGGCCGCCCATCTGGGGCCCTTCTATAACCCGGGTGCAGATTGCTGGGCCCCACAAGGGGCCCATCTGGGGCCTACGTGGGTCTATCTGGGCCAAGTGGGTTAAAGATGGACTGGCCCATCTAGACCAAGTAGGCCAGCCCAGTTGTAAACCAGATAAAAACCCAGATAGGCCCCACAACAGTTTGCTATCTGGGCCGCATAGCGCAGTAATACGCAGCAACATACGCAAAGGTGTGACTGAGGCATTAGCTCCGGCAGCCTTATCAGCGTACCGTGCATTTCAAGGAATAATCCTACCAGGTACCCATTTACCTCATTTGGGTTCAGTGTGGCAAATGCAGATCAATGTCTTGCCAAAGTACATTAGTGCCGCGGCGGGACTCGAACCGCGGACCTTGTGATCGACAGTCCGGTGACGTATCCACTCGACCACAACACCTCTGTGTTTATTCACTTGGGACGTCATTGAGAATGCCCCTTGTCAAAAAAACGACTCGTCGAGTAGACTAATTGATGTTCGCATAGAATAGCGGGCTCACGGAACTCATATTCAACTTTGGTCCCTTCGAACTGATTTCTTTCATTATTTGTTTTTCTTTGCAGTCATATGTAGAGGCGTTTGAAGGCGGACGCATCCCATCAGTTAGAACTTTGCTCCAAGTAAGCAAGGGCTGTCGTTTGTTAGGGGTGGGTGTGACAGAACCTTTTCCTCCTATCAAACTAGTGCATTGGCCCTGATAGCTGGACTCACAATGAAGCCAATGGTGTTGGATACTCTATCGTCTTCGTCTGTTCTACATCAATTTCTGTTTCCTTAAATTATGACAATCTGTCGCCCTTTCAACCATTGCTGGCAAATTTTGCTTCTTTGAAATGGTGAAATTAAGATTAAAAGTTTTCTCTATTATGCTTCAAATGTTAATGACCAGAATTTTGTAGATAACGAAAATAATACCATAAGTCTACAACCATGTAATGTGAATATAAGTTTCTGGTAATAGAAATATCAACTGCTTTGAGAGGCCAGGGGGTGTTTCATGAAGCTTTGCGTAAAGTTACGCATGACTTTACGAACGACTTGTATATGAAGAGGATTTTTTTTTTTTTT